>CM022708.1:15823270-15945770 GCA_012295165.1 Asparagus setaceus | reverse complement strand
CTATTTTTCTGTTCCTTTTTTATTTTTTGGGTTAGACCTACTTATTGATTGAATTTGGTCATTTCTTCTCATACACAACCGACTCCAACCCGTCAAGAACAAATCCTTAACCATCTCCACTCCAATTCATGATGCCTGTTATGTAAATAACCTAATTTTAGGGCTCTTTTGGACCTTAACCTTTATTTTTATTTTTGAATGGCTTGCTAGAGAGCTTTAGTTTAAAGTCCATTGATTTTTTAGGAGGCAACATGAATCAATTATTGTCGTTCTTGGTAGATCAGACATCATGAAATGCATGACATGAGCGAACGAAATTTATTGTAAGATACATGGAACTTTTATTTGACCTGTAAGACCTCTCAATGCCTATCTTCAACTTAAAAGAGTTTTTAACTTTATTTTGAAACTAAATTTTATAGTTAGCACCATCTTATATCTCAAACTGAAACCTGTATTAAAATGTTTCAAGATGATAATAATATTCACATACAAATCTTTCTCTTTTGGAAGTGTGAGTTAGTCTACCTGTATACGTATATAAACTTCATTAAAATGGATGTCTTAGTACACCAAACTGAACCTATGCATCTGCATGATTCATATAGATGTCATATGACATGTAATCAAAGTAAGATTTTCAATATTTTTCTTCTGAAATGACTATTTCTCAAATGATAGCAGCTGTCTTCTTAACTTGATTTTTATTAAAGTGGTATCTCGTGTTAAATTCCTTTCAACACTTATAATTATTGAGATGAAATTCATTTCAGAGAAATATGTTATCCAATTGTTTAAATCTAGTTTTAATTTAGCTCTTCCCCCGCGTCATGCGGGGTTTAATTGCTAGTCTAATTAGAATAATGAAATACATGCATTGACTGAACTAGGCTACATGTGCTTCAAAACAAATGTTGTCTAGAAAATAAAACAACCACTAAATCTAAAATGAAGGGAATCTGGAAAGAAGACATGCTATTGCCTTTGCATCTGCTCCTGAAATATGTTATGTCCTACTGAGTAGAATCAACCACTGAATAACAAAGTCATGGGAGTTTCGAATCTCCCAACATATATGTGTATGTATAGGTGTGTGAGACATATATATGAAACATATAAGGATTGTAAAGTAAATGCATGTGAAACTAATATTGCATGGAAAATATATTCTAAAACATACAAGAACTACATTCAAATAAGTGTGACTAACTTAAAATTGTCAACAATTAATCAATATCAAAGTCATTCCCCATAACAATCGTAAATACATAATATGTTTATTATCTGTTATTTTAATTAAAGGTGAACACTCCCATGTATAATAAAAAAAGCTCTTTGTAGGCCCCCGGCAACACGGCAATAATATTAATAATTATGACACTTGACATCATTAAAACATGAATATCGGTAAAAACAATGGTACCGTTTATATACACTTTAGTGCCCATGATATTATTTTAACTTCTGATTTCTTTATATTATTGGTTGGGCAGAGGAAAGGCAGTTTATCAATGGCAGGGAGTCAAGGATTGGTCAGAGGTCAAGGACAAGAATTTAAATTATCTTGTTTCCTCCTCACTTAGGGCATCAACCTGCCCCACGGTGAAGTCGAAAGCTTGTCGTTGACCTCTGATTAGTCCTTGGTACTGATGAATTGCCATTTCTCTTCTCCGCTGGTAGTATAAAACATTCATGCACCGCTAGAAGTTAAAACGATATTACGGGGACTACAAGGTATATAAACGGTACCATTTTTATCCGGATATTCATGTTACAATAACGTCAAGTGTCATAATTATTTATATTATTGTCATGTTCTTGCAAGCTTACAGGGAGGCTTATTTATGTACATGTCCACCTTCAATTCAAATAACTGATAATGAACACAATATGCATGTATGGCTGTTACAGTGGATGACTTTGATATCATTTGTTGACATATTTAGGCTAGTCAGACTTTACTTTGACAGAGTTCTTTTATCCTTTAAAATAAGTTTTCCATATAGTAGTAGTTTCAGATGTATTTGTTTTACAGTCCTTATTTGTTTTATATAAATCTATGTTACACGTATACATGCATATTCATTCATTTTACACACTTGTTGGGAGTTTCGAGGCTCCATTGAATTTGTTACCTAGTGGTTGATCCTCTTAAGCGAGACATGACATTTCCAGGAGTAGGTGCAGATTCATTGATCACGTCTTCTTCATTCCACCTATTGATCCGCCCATTGTTGTGCTTTGACTATCTAATGTCATGTTGCTCATCTCATGACTGTTCTGTAAGACTGTATCTGACAATGAAGAATCAAACTGTGTTTATCTTGTTCACCTTGGTAAACAATTGTCAGATATTGTTACTGGTCTGATGAATGATTAGCTCGATTTTGAGTTTGTGCACTTCATTGCCTCATGAATCCGTGGTAGTAGGAAAGACTCTTTCTCTAGAAGAAGAGATGTCGGAAGTCTTCCAACATATATGTGTATGTATAGGTGTGTGAGACATATATATGAAACATATAAGGATTGTAAAGTAAATGCATGTGAAACTAATATTGCATGGAAAATATATTCTAAAACATACAAGAACTACATTCAAATAAGTGTGACTAACTTAAAATTGTCAACAATTAATCAATATCAAAGTCATTCCCCATAACAATCGTAAATACATAATATGTTTATTATCTGTTATTTTAATTAAAGGTGAACACTCCCATGTATAATAAAAAGCTCTTTGTAGGCCCCGGCAACACGGCAATAATATTAATAATTATGACACTTGACATCATTAAAACATGAATATCGGTAAAACAATGGTACCGTTTATATACACTTTAGTGCCCATGATATTATTTTAACTTCTGATTTCTTTATATTATTGGTTGGGCAGAGGAAGGCAGTTTATCAATGGCAGGGAGTCAAGGATTGGTCAGAGGTCAAGGACAAGAATTTAAATTATCTTGTTTCCTCCTCACTTAGGGCATCAACCTGCCCCACGGTGAAGTCGAAGCTTGTCGTTGACCTCTGATTAGTCCTTGGTACTGATGAATTGCCATTTCTCTTCTCCGCTGGTAGTATAAAACATTCATGCACGCTAGAAGTTAAAACGATATTACGGGACTACAAGGTATATAAACGGTACCATTTTTATCCGGATATTCATGTTACAATAACGTCAAGTGTCATAATTATTTATATTATTGTCATGTTCTTGCAAGCTTACAGGGAGGCTTATTTATGTACATGTCCACCTTCAATTCAAATAACTGATAATGAACACAATATGCATGTATGGCTGTTACAGTGGATGACTTTGATATCATTTGTTGACATATTTAGGCTAGTCAGACTTTACTTTGACAGAGTTCTTTTATCCTTTAAAATAAGTTTTCCATATAGTAGTAGTTTCAGATGTATTTGTTTTACAGTCCTTATTTGTTTTATATAAATCTATGTTACACGTATACATGCATATTCATTCATTTTACACACTTGTTGGGAGTTTGAGGCTCCATTGAATTTGTTACCTAGTGGTTGATCCTCTTAAGCGAGACATGACATTTCGAGGTAGGTGCAGATTCATTGATCACGTCTTCTTCATTCCACCTATTGATCCGCCCATTGTTGTGCTTTGACTATCTAATGTCATGTTGCTCATCTCATGACTGTTCTGTAAGACTGTATCTGACAATGAAGAATCAAACTGTGTTTATCTTGTTCACCTTGGTAAACAATTGTCAGATATTGTTACTGGTCTGATGAATGATTAGCTCGATTTTGAGTTTGTGCACTTCATTGCCTCATGAATCCGTGGTAGTAGGAAAGACTCTTTCTCTAGAAGAAGAGATGTCGGAAGTCTTCCAATTAAGTAAGGAAGTGGATGCCATAAGTTCAGTAGTGATCGCTGCTCGCCGAGTCTTTGCTCATAGAGATCTCTCATCATTAAATCATCCAACTTGAATTATGAAAATATCAAAAGCAGTCAATGAAACCAGATGTGGTATTTTTTGCTCGAAAACACGATAGAAGCCTCATAAAAGTGCCGTTAAGTTCTTGAAAATGCTGAAAAGCATTTAAAAAAACAATTATATTATACCCAACCCAAACCTGAACATGACCCCCGTTCTTAAGTAAAACGCCCCACTTCTCTCTCATTTCCGCTTCTCCACTTCTATAACTCAAAAAAGATCTCCCTTCATCAAATCAATGAACTTGAATTATGAGAAGATCAAAAGTGGTTAATGAAAGTGGACTTAGTGTTTTCTGCTTCAAAACACGACAGAAAGCTTGTAAAAGCACTGTTAAGTTCTTGAAAATGCTGAAAAGCATTTTAAAAAAATAAATATGAGTTTATATTATACCCTAAACCTAACCCTAACCCTAAATCCTAACCCTAACTCCGGATGCATCTTAGTCCACTGGCTCCGTCCAACCCACAGCCTCCACCACCAAATTGGCAGCCAATTCCGCCTCCAAATCCTTCTCCAACAAGCTCCGCCTTCACTATCACCATCACGGCATCACATTCTCTTGAACTCCTCATCAAAGCTCACCATCACCATTTCCAGTTGAAGCTCCTCTACCTCCTCTAGTTGAAACCACTTCCTTCTTGCAGTCCTCTCCTCCGACATCAAGCTCTAGTGCTTGACTTTTGCATTTGTAGAATTTTTAGATTTTTCTTGAACTTTTCTTATTGTTTTGAATATTTATACATAGTTAAACTGGACTGTTTTTTACTTGGTGTTTTTTACCGCATTTTGTGGCTAAAGCCCAAAAAGCCCTGATTAGTGCATCATCGCTTTACTCCGCTTTGCACAACCTTGGTTAGGGAAAAAGCCTAGTTGAAGCACATCTATTCCAATCAAGTGCTGCTATTGTATATGGATCACTTTGTGATCTCCAACTAAGATCATACCATGTGCAAAGAAGCTAACTCCCATGGCAATTCTCTTTCTCTCAATGCCATCATGATCCTCTTTCAACAGGTAATGCCTTTATGGGAGACGGGCAAACCAACAAGTAAAAGAGTCCTCAATTTGTCTTCTCCTTCTCAACTACTTTGCAAAAGTTACCGAATTCTCTGTTCTTCACTTCTGGCTGTCTGGATCAAAATTATCTTTGCCTATAGTCATGGTTTTAAATATCGGCCGACATGTCGGATTAGAGGCTAGAGCGACACGGATGTGGCCATTTCAAGTCGGATATCGTTTTCGAGGTCCATGTCGGACATGTCGAGGGATATTGCGGACATATCGGCCGATTTTCAGCATTGAAAAATTGAAAATTTAAAGCCGATTTTTTTTTGAGTTGACAAGTATTCGGGTTTGAGTTTAGTACTCAAAACCCAAAACTGATTAATTCTTTTTTTAGCCTTTTGTTCCCATAATAACCCGATAGCACATAATACAGATTAGGGCAAAGAAAAAAAATATTGCTCTCATTTCCGCCGCGATCTCCCATTCGTCTTTGTCTCTACAAATTGAAATTGCAAATTCATAAAAGCGTGATGTAAACAATAAGTTTGAACCGTAGCTTGAAATCAATCCAAAGTCTTAACACTTTATGTAAATTTTATGCAAGGCACTTTACTTTATGTTAATTTTATGCAAGACATTTCGAAAGTTCTAGTTTGACAATGTGTATTTTATTTACTTGTTGGCATAATATTTCAATGTTTCCCTTCAAGAAATGAAAAGCAACTCTTATCTTGATGATGAATACTCAACTCAAGTAGGATAAGCTATAACATGACAAGTGCATTCCATCTTGGTGACCAAAATTGAGTAGAAATCCATCCGATATGGCAATCCGATATTTAGTATATGTCCCCCGACATATCCCCGATTTCCGCTATCCGACATGAATTTTAGCTATCCGACATGAACCCAACATCCGACATTTAAAACCTTGCCTATAGTGTTGAGGAGATCAAGTGCAGGGACTTCATCATTGTGTTGACCCTGCTTCAATTTCATTGCTTCCTTGGTTCTGAGCTAAAGTCAATCTTGTCGGTATTTGATACGTGGATACAAAGGGTACACAAAGTAACCAAAATTTTGTGCAACAAAAGACAATATTTTCATCGTGAGAGATTAAGCCCCTGGATGATAAAATGGACGTCTTTTATCATTGCGACTAGTTTATATGCAGTCTCAAATGCTCTCATACTCCAAGTTGTCACATAGAGCTATTTGAGAATTTAAAGGTGGTCATTGGCATGTATTGAGAGTATTTGTACTATTATGAATGTGGTTATTAGAAACATTTGGAGAGGACATAATGACAGGTCCACAGCACCATGCGAAACTCTCTTCCCCGCCTCAGAAGCCCACAATTCTACTTCATAAGCAAGTCCTCAATTGGGGGTGGAAAAGAAAGCAACTTATATTCTACTTTCATGACTGATCCTTTATAGGGCTTGTAAAATAGTTTTGTTGTCAAAGAGTTAGTGTTAATTGTTTTGGTGGTTGTAGGCAGTTAGGAACTTTACTGATAATAGCGAATCCGGAGGGAGAAGTTATTGGTTTTGCAAACCTCAATGTTAAGGTTTAGAGTTTCTTAGAAAAAACTAGGAGGTGTATTATCATATTCATGAACCAGTCATCAAAACGGACAAATCAAAAGACGCACATAAAAAAATGTTTTTGAAAGTTTTCCTGTCATCCATTTTGTGCTTTTTTTAATTCTGTTAAATGTTTATTTTTTGCAAATCATTTGATGGAGTAGTTGAAAATCTTTAACCAAATAACTTTTTATCTGTATGTGTTTTATGATTTGTAGGTCAAGATGAATGATATGGACCATTTATTAGGATGACCCTCTATATAGTTAGATGGAAACAAACTTATTGTTTGTTTCTGGGAAACTTTAACCTTACTCTCAGAATATAGTTGCCTGTATCTTTTCATGATATCTGCTACTTATTGCTAAGTCAAGAAAATGTTTAGAAATTTGCATCCTGTTCTAGATGCAAATTTTTTCATTGAAGGCAAAAAATGGAAATAATTGGCAGTTTGTGCACTATCAAAAAATGATAAATTTTCAATGCAGTTATCTTTTTTAGTATTTACTACTGTTAGTAAATGAATAAGAAGGTACAATCAACTTATGTCATTAGTACAAAACTGAACATCGTATTGCTTTGATGCAGCTTAGTCTATTAAGCGGCTGTTTGGTTCGCTTAAAAGACCCCCGAAAACCCTTTTCTTGTCTTGACACGGTGTCCACATAGGACTTTTTGTTTCCCATGTTTCTTTGTTTGCGTTTGGTTCGCGGAGGGAGCTAGGGTTTGAAGCGGCGGAAAAGAGCTCCACCTAAGCCAATTTTCTTCCCCCGATTTCCTTCCAAATCGAGTGGAAATGGATGTAAACCTCATCTCTTGTGTTCTTTTGTCATATCTACAAAAATTTGGGGGAAATCAGATTGTTGGCTAAGGTTACCGCCATTTCCCGCTATTTCTCTCTTCGCGCCTCGGTTTTTTGATGCTTGCGATTTACCCCCTTTAGCCTGCCTTGGATCTTAGTAGGACTGTTGATTTCTTCCGATTTTTGCTGCATCTCGAAAAAAGGCAACACCTTTCTTAGGGAATCACTGTGATTGTTGCTTGATTTGTGCAAATTCGGCAATTTCAAGTATTATTTGTGCAATTTTTGATTTTTTATGGTAATAGATCTTGCGGTTTTCCCCCTTCAAAATGTATTGGGAATAATTGTTCTTTGGGAGTAAATCTCTTTGCTACATTTATGAGTTGTGTAACAAAATGTTTGGCTAAGGGTTGCCATTACCCAAGTTATCATGTCACATTTCCATTGCTCAATTTGTGCTATCCCATGAATTGAGAGTCTTTTGGCATCACCATCCTCCTTGTGACATCTCACCTTAATCATTTCATTTTACAAGATATTAGCAGACATTTGTTTGTTTTGCTCTCGATAGAACTTTGCAATAACCAATAACAAAGTCTTTATCCTAATTGCTTGGTCTTGGTAGTATTAATTCGATTCTTCCATTAATTTCTTATTGAGGGTTGTATTATCGTGTGTTAAGGTATGATTAAGTCTATATTTTCAATTCTTCTAGATTACTCCTAATTTTTATTATGTGATTTAATTAATTAAATTTTTTTTGCTCTCAAGTAACAGCAGACTAGCAAAGTCTTTACCCACAATTCCAGTGTATTCTACTGAGAAGCTTTAGCAATTTGCCAAGTGTTTTGGATTTATTTGGGAATTTCATTTCGGGATGCTTGGTGAGCTTCACATCAATATCCAACTATTTGTCAGTAACACATAAGTATCTAACTATTATATACCATCAATCAATCGTATCCAACTATTATATATCTTCAATCAATCAATCAATCACTAGATGCTATATTCTTCCAAGTTTCCCTCTCTATTTTTATAAGAAATGTTACAATAGCTCTTGGTAGAATTGATGCAACCGTTAGCATTTGTTTTGAAAAGAATATTGGGAAATTCCTTAGTCCTTGTTGACAACATATCTTGCCTATTATGTTTATTTTGACTTGATTTTTCGTATATCTTTGAGCTATTATTTGTTGTTAAATCCCTCTTACCATCATATTATTAAGTTGACTGTAAACTATTCTCAAGTTCTATGTATCTGTTTATATCTATTTGTCATGCCATTTTGATAGGTGATTTGATTATTGACATTGCATACGGTTGATTCGTTATTCACACTTTACTTCATTACCATTACTTTCATGGATGCTTGCTAGCCATATTAATTATTTCAATTTAATGTTTGTATCGTAGATGGATGGTGATGGGGAATTTATGGATGAAGAAAGTCTTATTAACATTTGCTAAGGGGCTGCACTATCTGTTTTTGTTATAGTATTTACATTCATGAGGAGAATGCAGTCTAGGCATAGATCGATACGTAGTGGACCAAGTGAGGAAAAAAGAAAACAAAAGAGAAGTAGAATTGAGCACATCGAGTGTTTGGATAGGTGGGTTGAGGCAAATAAGCCCTTGTTGCATTTTCATTGTTTAATTCTCATTCTCTTATTTTCATTGAATTAATACACATATACTTTTTCAGGACAAGAGAATTACTAATGCTAAGCTTAGGGAGTACGTCAATAAACCATTGGTGTATTATGATGATCTTGCGCTCATCATCGGGGATGATCAAGCTAGAGGGGACTTTGCTAATGATACTTGGAAAAAGTTTAGTTGTAGCAAGTCCATTAATCTTGGAGATGATCTTGACTCACCTTTTCCTACCGATCAATCCCCTCAAGTGCACACTTTACATGATGAGGACACTCCACCTAAGGAAGCACCCACCTCATCAACTTCTAAGGCAAAGTCAAGTGCTAGGAAGGGAAAGGCTTGTAGAACCAACCTAGATAATGAGCTCATGCAACAAATGATGGATGAGGTGAAAGTATTTAGCGCATCAATGAAGTGTGTAAATATGCATTGGACCGAAAAATTATCTAAGGTTGTATATGCTCATTTATAAGACTTTAGTGTTGATAAGCTAGATGCATTCTATCGTCATCTCTTTGTGAATAAGAATGAATAAAGACTTTTTATGGGCATATCTCTGGTGGGTCAAAAAGAGATGATTAATTCCTTCCTTTCCAATGAGTGTTGAAGAACGATATGAATATGAGTTTATGTGGTATTTTGTGATTTTCACTTTTCACATACTTGTTAAATCCACTTACTTTTGGTGAAAAACTAGACTTAATTTAGGAAAAAAATTGATTTTGAACAATATGTTGATGCTATATTTTGGGTTTATGGAACATTATGATGATGGAATATATTTTTGTAACAGGTAGTAATTATTTATATGCCTTTGATTTTAGTTGTGCTTCCACTTTGAGCTTATGGTTTCATATGAATATTTACCAACTTTATGTGAATATTTAGAATACTAATTTTACATTAAACTTGTGCGTCGAGGAACCTTATAAATCACTATATACATGACAATTAAATAAATTTTGTATGTGAGCAACTTACAATGTATCTACATTGTATTGGATTACTCTGTGGGTTATGAAGGTATTCGATTGTCATTTCATGAGTTTTAATTGGTGACTTATTTACTTTTAGGCTATGATGATTGTTAAAATTTGAGATTAGTAATCTGCAATGCTTATTGATATTGCACTGGATGGCTAACAATGATGATATTGACTAAATTCTGACCCTCATCCATAAATTTCATATACATATGGCTAGTATATTTTATGTGATCAACAAATATTTTCAAATGATTTTTAGTCATAAAGTTCATTCAAATTTCAACATGCATAAAATAGCAAAGTAGTACACGATAATAGCAAAGTAGTACATGTCATTGCTTTCACTTTAACGATTGTAAATAGATTTCTAGTCCACGATGCTCCCCAATACAATCCTTACTCAGATTGTCCACAGTTTCATTGTAACCAACTTCATGTGCATGTGTTAGGAGATCATTTTTGTTCCGGTTCATGTTGGGCATATCCTTGCAGTAGGGATACTTCCAATTCTCGTTTCAGTCTCCAACTTTTACAGCATTAGCTCTTAGCATAATTTCTGCTAATTCCATGATATCCCACATTTCATTTTGCTCTCGATCTTCATCAGTATAGGCAATCCATTTTTCAAAGGTGGTTGGATGTTTAGGTTTAGTAATCCTTCCATGCTGAGATAAAAAAAAGAGTAAATTGACATTAAAATAAATAGCTCTATTTTTTATCATAAAAGTTTTAAATATTCTTATCTTAATGATGGTGCAGATGAAGATTCACCAATATCTCTATTTTTTTTGCTCATTTTTTTCTGGTTAGCATTTGATATACAAACATTGCGTTTTATAGATGTATATGGGCTGGTACATTTTGTTGGTGGTTGGATGTTGAATCTGACAATATTTATTTGGATCATTAAATTTTCGGCTGGTTTTGCTCGTAGTTTTGAAGCGCTCATGGTTTTGAAATCCAATTGGTTTTGTTTCTTGTATTTGACTCAACTACTCAGTCTCAATTATTTACATGTTTGGTATTTACACGTTTGATGTGATTTTCCATGTTATATATGTGTTTATGAGTAATCAAGTTATTTATAGGTTTTTACCGGTTTCGTGAGAATTTTTCGCTAATTTAGGTACGTAGTTCATAACAATTAAGAATAATCATGTTATTATAGGTTTCGTGTGATTGTCCATATCAAACAGGTATTTTCATACGAGTTATGCACAATCTGGTTATTTACATGTTTGGATTTTTGAATTTTCATGTTATACGTGTTATGTTGAATTAGGTTTTTTACAGGTTTCGTGAGAATTTTCTGATAATTCAGGTACGTAGTTCATAACAATTATGTTCAATCATATTATTACAGGTTTCATATGATTTTTCATGTCAAACAGGTATTTATGATGAATTCGGTCATTTACTGGTTTTAATATGTTATTTTCGCACTTTTCTTTTGGTAAGATTACCACCTATAACGGTCACAAATAAATTTATCTTTAGTGAGAGATAAACTTGTCATGGCAAACAGAAGAAATGTGGGAATTGTCTAACCAATAAAAGTTTTCCCTTTTTTAGATACCAACCAAACAAAGGAAAATTGTGCAAATTGGTTTCCCATCATGTTTTATGTGTGAACCAAACACCAACAATCTATTTCTTAGAAAACTTTGGAAAACCCAAAACTTGGGTTTCTTACATGGAATGATGTTTCCCAATAAAATGGGAAACGAACCAAACAGCCCCCTAAGCATGAAATTCATTTCCAGAGCTGACATTGTTTATCATGCATCTCTGCTCCCTCTTCTAATGCAATTATGTGTTTTTGAGTATTCATGTATATTAATACACGCCTTCTTCCTTTCCTAATGCGATAGCTTGTTTCTGACACAAGTTTGTTTTAGCATTGTATGAGGACATATTCTCTTAGAACCTGATTAACTTGAACCAAAATCCAGCATTTGATCAACAACTAGCAGATCTTATTTTGAGTTCAGATCCTCATCCTCTCAAAGAGATCGTTTCTTCAATCATCATCATCTTCCATTTAATTCAAATATATAGATTTTAATGCATTTCAAGCAGAATCCATACTACTCAATAAATCAAATTTACCAAGCAACCATTGTTTACTTTTCCTATACAAACAGGAGTTATGTTTATAGAGGTTATATATTTCATACTTCCAAATTGTAAATGAAACACTCCAAAAAACTTCCAGAGAAACTCTGTTGAAGAGAAGCAAAGAGAGATGAGCGGTAGGAGAAGGAAGATGGAAACATATTTATAGATACCCAAAAACAATATGTTCACTTCTCCGTATTGCACATTTTTCTTCGTGAGCTGAAAGTGGCAAGGACTAAGAATATGCTATAGATAGCAACAATCACTCTTTCAATCACTGAACTAGTACTATGCGAATTAAGAAACTGTGAGTATGAGGCTCATTAGTTTGTGAAGTTTCTGATTTGGCCTCCCACTCTTGTGTGCCATAACCAATACAATCGAGTGTACTAACATCTCTCATCTCACAATGCTCACAACAACAGCACTATGCTCTAGCTTAAGAGAAGCAACAGATGATGGAGTTCTTTTGTCATTCCACTTAATGATCTGGCCATTTTTGTGCTTTGACTCTCTAATAATTGATCATGTCGTTCTCATCTCATAACTGCTCTGCAGCTTACTGTGAAAAATCAAAATGCGTGGCTCTTGCTTGCCTCAGATGATTGTTGCTTCTCCAATAATTTTGCTAAATGTTGATTTTGGTGCACCCATTTCACTACCTCGTGATATTAGGAGAGAACCAAAGAAGATATGTCAGAATTCTATACCGTCAATTAAAAAGGTGCATGTCAGCAGTTCACTAGTGACCACTTCTGGCTGAGTCCTTGCGCATGGAAGATCTCATATCATCAAATAAGACAGCTTGAAATATGAACATGATGAGGCAGCTCAAGATGGAAGGAATTCTGGTTTTCTTTTGATTTAGAGCTCACTACTGTTGGGACAAACCTAGGGCCCAATAGAGCAGAGTCGCAGCTAAAGTATTGCAGAAGTAATAAAGAACACACAGATTTACGTGGAAAACCCCCTAAATGAATTTGGGGTAAAAACCACGGGCAAAGATAGAAGGATTCACTATGAAGAAAAACTTAGGAGATTACAATCTCTCTTCTTACAAGGAGATACTCTCTCACTCTTCTATATGCAGAGGAGTTGTTGTTTCTAGGATTTTTGGGATGATTTGAACTTAACGTCTGGGGGGCTATTTATAGCTGCGTTTGTGGTAGGTGAGCACTGTTGCTATAGTATTTACTACGATCGCTACAGAGGCGTAGATGAGTCGCGGTTGGTGGTACCGAGAGTCGGTAGGCTTACACCGTAGTCAGCGGCGGCCATGAGCTATGCGGCTTTTCTAACAATAGACAATTCAGTACGGCGTATACTCCACAACAAAATGGAGTAGCGGAGCGGATGAACAGAATTTTGTTGGAAAGAACCAGAGCGATGTTGATAACTGTAAATCTAGATAAAGTTTTTTGGGCGGAAGCAGTGAAAACCACATGTTATGTGGTGAATCGATCTCCATCAACCGCAATACAATTGAAGACGCCGATGGAGATGTGGACTGGCAAGCCAGCTGATTATTCTAACCTCCATATATTTGGAAGTCGATTAATGCGTAATGTACAGCCAAGAAATTACAAAGCTGGATTCAAAATTCAGAAAATATATATTCTTAGGGTATGCTGATGGAGTGAAGGGGTATCGCCTGTGGATCCCACTACCCACAAGGTTATCATCAGCAGAGATGTTATCTTTGTAGAGAACCAACTATAAAGAGAAGAGAAAGGAAGCAGCTCAAGGAATGACTCAGAGACTGTAGATATTCAGGTGGAAAATGATCAAGATTCTTCTGAAGCAGCACCGGAGCATGATGTACAAGAACCAGTCGAAGCCTAGGATCCAGAAGTTCGAAGGTCAACTCGTGAGAGAAGACCACCGGCTTGACACTCGGAGTATATTACGGAGAGTAACGTTGCATACTGTCTTCTAACGTAGGATGTAGAGCCATCAACTTTCCATAAAGTTGTAAGCAGTACAGACGCATCTTTGTGGATGACAGCAATGCAGGAAGAGATTAAAGCTCTCCAGAAGAACAAGACTTGGAAACTTGTGTCACTACCAAAAGGAAGGAGGACCATTGGAAACAAATGGGTCTATAAGATCAAACGAAATGGTGATGATCAAGTGGAACGATATCGTGCTAGATTGGTGGTCAAAGGATATGCTCAGAAAGAAGGTATTGATTTTAATGAAATATTTTCTCCCGTAGTTCGACTTACAACAGTTCGAGTAGTCCTGGCGATGGGCGCTGTATTTGACTTACATCTAGAACAGCTAGATGTGAAAACAGTATTTCTTCATGGAGATCTTGAAGAAGAAATTTATATGCTCCAACCAGAAGGTTTTGAAGAAAAAGGAAAAGAGAACTTGGTTTGCAGGTTAAACAAATCTCTGTACGGTCTAAATAAGGCGCCGAGGTGTTGGTACAAGAGATTTGATTCATTCATCATGAGCCTTGGATACAACAGACTCAATTCAGACCCTTGTGCATATTTCAAGAGGTTTGGGGAAAATAACTTTGTTATTTTATTGTTGTATGTTGATGACATGTTGGTTGCAGGCCCCGACAAAGATCGTATTAAAGAATTGAAGGCTCAATTGGCTAGGAAATTTGAAATGAAGGATTTAGGATTCGCAAACAAGATTCTAGGGATGCAAATTTACCGAGACAGAAATAATAGGAAGATTTGGCTTTCTCAGAAGAATTATTTGAAGAAAATCTTGCGGCGCTTCAACATGCAAGATTGTAAACTAATTTTTACCTCACTTCCTATTAATTTTAATTTATCCTCCAATATGTGTCCTAGCAATGAAGAAGAGAGGATGGAGATGTTTCGAGTACCGTATGCATCAGCAGTGGGAAGTTTGATGTTCGCGATGATTTGTACAAGACCAGACATTGCACAAGCAGTGTGAGTGGTTAGTCGATACATGGCGGATCCTGGTAAAGAGCATTGGAATGCTGTAAAGAGGGTCCTTAGATACATCAAAGGGATCATAAATGTTGCATTATGGTATGGGGGATCTGATTTTATTGTTAGTGGATATGTTGATTCTGATTATGCAGGCAATCGTGATAATAGCAAATCCACCACAGGCTATGTGTTTGCACTTGCTGGCGGAGCTGTAAGCTGGGTTTCAAAACTGCAATCAGTTGTGGCTACTTCAACAACAGAAGCAGAATATGTAGCAGCTACACAAGCTAGTAAAGAGGCGATATGATTGAAGATGGTGCTGGAGGAACTCGGCCATGAACAAAAGAAGATTTCTCTATTTCGTGACAGTCAGAGTGCTTTGCATTTGGTAAGATATCCAGCCTTTCATTCAAAGACCAAACACATTCGAGTTCAGTACCACTTTGTTCATGAAAAAGTGGAGGAAGGAACCGTGGATATGCAGAAAATTCACACTAAAGACAACCTAGCAGATTTTTTAACAAAAGCAATCAATACTGACAAGTTTATTTAGTATAGATCCTCTTGTGGTCTGATGAAAATGTGAGCAACATGAAGATGGCAAGATAGAAAGAATGGTGTGAAGATATGATTGATACTCAATCAAATCTTAAAGTGGGAGATTGTTAGAAAAACCGCAATAGTTACAGTAGCCGCAACAGCTATAGTGTCGCCTACCAGCTACAGTATCCACCAACCGCAGACTCACCTACCGCCACTGTAGCAATACTGTAGTAAACACTGTAGCAACAGTACTCACCTACCACAAACGCAGTTATAAATAGCCCCCCAGGCGTTAAGTTCAAATCATCCCAAAAATCCCAGAAACAACAACTCCTCTGCATATAGAAGAGTGAGAGAGAAAATAATAGAGAGTATCTCCTTGTAAGAAGAGAGATTGTAATCTCCTAAGTTTTTCCTCATAGTGAATCCTTCTATCCTTGCCCGTGGTTTTTACCCCAAATTTATTTAGGGGATTTTCCACGTAAATCTGTGTGTTCTTTATTACTTCTGCAATATTTTAGCTGCGACTCTGCTCTATTGGGCCCTGGGTTTGTCCCAACAACTACAAGGGTGTTTCTACTACAATGCCCTGTATGAATTACTCATATTTGTCCAGTACCTTGATCTCTTTTTTTTTCCATCTTTCTTTTTTACATGCATTAAATTAGAAAATATTTATCAAATAATGTGTAATCAATACTTGTTTCTGACCTTTGATTGTTTTTTAACTGATTAAATTGCCAATGCATGTTCCATGTATGCATCTGCTTTTATTTTCAAAATATCTGATAGTAATATTGGATTACAAATTTATAATTTCTTCGTTTTATGTATAAAAAATGACCTACATTTCGATTTTGAAGTAAAATATCGAGTGCAAGAACTTTTTCCAGGTCCTTTTTCGAGTTTATTTTTAATTTGGACTGTTATTTAGCTCTCTGGTATAATTTCGTTCTTCTGGACGATGTAACTATTGCTCTATCAAATTGAATCTCGTGAACAATTGACCCATATAAGTGCATCTTCCACACAGAAGCTTGCTTACCTGTTTTTCTAGAGTTTGTTGATGATGGTTTGGGGGAAAAAAAAACCTATTTGAATAATTGAATCACATCTTTCCCAATCAAGTGCTGCTGTTGTATATAGATCACTTTGTGATCTCCAACTAAGCTTACCATATGCAAAGCAGCCAACTCTATAAGGGGACCTAACAGTTCTCCTTCTTTCTCTGGCATCATGATCCCCTTCCAACAAGAAAACAACTCAAAGGGTCCTCATAATCTGTTCTCTTCTTCTCAACTACTTTGCATCATTGTGTTGACTCCACTTAAATCTCATTGCCTCCTCTTTCCCCGACATCTTTATTCATTCCCCTTACTACACAATCAACCAAGTGCTTCTTTAATAATTCATCCATCAACTGCTCTTCATGGTTCCTTCCTTTTAGAGAAGACTCTGAAAGTACATTGTCAAAGTCCTTGGTTCTAAGCAGAAGGCAATCTTATTGGTCTATGTTGCACTGAAGGGTTTAGCTCAAAATATCTTTAACGGATAGCGCGAAACTTCCTAAAGTATGCTAAGGTATTATAGAAGTTGCATATTTAGTAGATAGGGGCAAAGTTATCCAAAAGTTTGTCTGAGTGTGGAGCAAAAATTAAAAGTAACTATGAGGGGAGGGAGTTCTTTTCCCATTGTGAGTGATGAAGCCCATGAGCCATAAATGGATGTCTATCGGCAGACCAAGTAGTTCATCTGCAATCTCAAATGCTTTCTGACTTCAAGTTGCCACATGGAATTATCTGAAAGTTTGAAGGTGGTCGCCTTTTTGTCGACTACTGAGGGTCTTTGTACTATTATGAATGTGGTGCAGATCCATGATAATTTCGCTATGGTCCTTTTGTTTTAATATTGAGAGAGCAACCTAACAAGTGTGCTGAAAAAGATGAAGGAACTTCCACCGGCAGTTGATCATTAGAAGCACTTGGCGAGGACAAAACCATAGTGCAGCATGTGAAACTGTCTCAATCCCATCAATGGAGCTCCGCAGTCCATGAAGTAACTTGTCTTCTACTTTCATGACTGATCCTTTATAAAAGACCTTGTGAGATTTTTTGTTGTCGACATGTTAGTGCGAGCTGATTTGGTGCATGTAGGTACTTGACTGATATAGAAAACCTGGAGACAGAAGTATTGGTTTTGCAAATCTCAAAAATATGGGTAAGCTTTAAAGTTTCTTAGAAACAAGCCAGACATTATCTCCATCTTGATTCATTCTGTAAATCGAATTTATCATGTCGTAAAATGTACATAAAAAAACCAATGGTTGTTTTTGCAAATCACTGGATGAACGAATTGGAAAGTATCGAAACCGTATAATTTTTGTGCATTTGTATTATGATTTTTTGGTCAAGATGAATGATCTGGACTATTAGGACGATTCCACTATATGGTTAGGTAGATGGGAATAAACTTGTCGTTTGTTTCTATGAAACTCTAACCTCACTCTCAAAATATAGTTATTCGTATCACCTCCCCATCGTTTCATGCTTTTGCAGAAAAAAATGAAAACATTTGGCACTCTACAGAAAAATGAGATAATTTGTAATGCAGTCAACTTCTTTTCGGTATTAACTACTGTTTAGTAAATGAATAAAAAGTACAATCAACTGATGTCTTGACTTCAAAATTGATTTTATTATGCACAAAATTCATTTCCAGAGCTGAAATCGTTTTTCATACTTCTCTGCTCCCTTTTCTGATGCGATAGTATGGTTTGGGCATCTATATCAATAAATCCTTTCTTCCTATGCAACAATATGTTTCTGTTTTTAGCATTGTGTGAGGACATATTCTCTTCGAACCTAATAACTTGAGCCAGAAGCAAGTGTCTGATAAATTACTAACCGATCTTATTTTGAATCCTAACCGATCTTATTTTGGATTCAGATCCTCTCCATTGTGGTTAGAAAACAAAGAGACCAGTTCTTCAGCCATTATCATCTACCATTTAATACAACATATAGATACTAATGCATTTCAAACAGAATACATACTACTCAATAAATCAAATTCACCAAGCGATTACTGTTTACTTTTCCCATACAAACTGAATTTATGATGCTAGAGCTTATATATTTCGAAATCTCATATCTCCAAATGGTATATAAGGCACATACCGGTCTGGTTGTCAAAAAGAATTCTAAAACTACAAAATCTGACAAGAGAATTAAACTATGGGTAAGCAATTTAAAGCATTAATATAAGCGACAAATAACTGAAACATAACCAAAAATTTCAGAGAAACACTGTTGAATAGAAGCAAGGAGAGATGAACGGGAGAAGATTGAAAGGTATTTGTAGATCACCAACAAACAATAATGTTCACTTCTCCATTTTGCTCAGTTTTCTCCCTGAGTTGAAAGTTGTGATGACTTAGATGATGATATTGATAGCAAAAATCACTGAACTAGTACGATGCTAATCAGCAAACTGCAACAATGAGGACCATTAGTTTCTGAGCATTCCGGAGGCAAGAAATATTACGACCTTGGCCACAACCTTCAACGGTGACGCTGGATGGTCGGGAATCCTCTCATCATTACAAGTCTTCTCCAAAAATAAAATGGCTGTGGTAATCGAGGAAACAAGTGTCAACTTTGTAAGGATTTGAACTCGCAACTCTTGTGTCATAATTGATACAATCAAGTGTACCAACATCTTTCATCTCACAATGCCCACAACAATAGTACTATGCACTAGCTTGAGAAAAGCAACAGCTGAGAGAGTTCTTTTGTCATTCCACCTATTGATCCAGCCATTTTTGTACTTTGACAATCTGATGTCATGTTGCTCATCTCATCAGTGTTCTACATCTGACAATGAAGAATCAAAGGATAATTTTTTTTTGAAAAAGACCTTTTTGAAAAAATAATTAGCAAAAACAACCCTTTTGCTAAATAATAAGCAAAATCGACCTCTTTTTGGCTACGTCATTATGGCTAGCCAAAAAAAGGTTGATTTTATAAAAAATCATCTTTGAAATACACAGGACTAGTACTCCCGTGTAATTAGCAATTGCTAATTACGAAAATATTTTAACTCACTACACTACAAGGGACTACCAGTCCCGTGTATTCTGCAGAAACACCTAGAAAATACGCGGGACTAGTAGTCTCGTGTATATTCTGAACATGCACAAAACATGCACGCATGTTTGTAGCCTATTTCCTTTACATATAAAATATCTCATGTGCATATAAAACTTCCACTTCACATCATGTATATATCCAAACAGTATAATTCCATAAATTCATGTACATAACTTCATACACATCTAAACATAAAAAATACATATTCTCTCCCACGCCCAAACAAACCAAGATATTGCAACAAAACACGATTGATAAACACATCGCGACAACACATATTATCTCCATACACCTAAACACCGTAACAAAAGCAAATATATCATGTGTATTGGTTTAGAAATAACCTATATCGATAACTTAAATAGAGTCGATACAAAAAATTCATAATCGACCACATACAACCTAGAAATCCTCCCCTTCCCCTTTGTCTTCCTTTTCTTACCCAAGCAGATCGTCATCGTCCTCCACGAAGTTGAGTTTGCACAAGCTGATTGTCCGGTTGCGTTTGTGGTTGTGACAGACCACCAACATGTTGCGAAGGTCCAACTTTATAGTCATTCTTGCAAGATCCTTCATGTCTCCGTCGATTTGGTCGGCATGCGTATAAGAAATCCTCCTCCACCATCACCTCTCGACCACCATGAATATCCTCATGAGTTCAAATCAACACTCTGCGAACCTTCTGCACTATCTACTGATACAGAGATGCATATACTCCCAGATATGTATCTGTGATAGAAAGTGCTAGACCCTCATTTGCAATGGCCTGAATACCATCAACAACATTTATCTGCAATTAAGTCAAAGTTTTATATATATATAAGCAATTTGTAGTAGTACGATTCAATTGGACTTGATAGTAAATAACTTACAAGTTCTCTCTCAACTAAATCCCTAGGCACGTATCTCCTTTGTAGGGCACGTTGTTGGTCAATATCGAGTGGATCATGGTCTCATTTATTATCCATCTCCTAGTAATCCCTCAATATGATGTAATGTAATCTGATTCCTTAAGAGGAGGATTAATCTATTCCATGATACTCAAATGCCGATCATCCCATCTGTATATATACTGTTGATGCGTATTTGCGCAGTATATCTGATGCCCTCCTTTCTTGGTCTTTCTCTCTATTCTTTTAACTTCTTTGTTCGCGGGGAAAGTTGGCTTGTTATTCATTGTGGTTGAATTTGTTTACAGCTTCGTTGGCCTACAACAAAATTCAAAAGAAATGCCTTTTATTTTAAGGCGTACAATGAAAACAAAAATTACAACTTTTTCGAACAAGCGCCGGATCTCTATTATCGGGATCCTCGCGTGTGGGTTCTTCGCTTTGTCGGGGACTATTTATTCGTCAGTGGACCACCGCATAATTCGATCAGTGGAAACCGGATTTTGGAACTTCTGAGGCGTGAAGGGCTCGTTTCACGAAGGAAACGGTTACCGAGGGGATCACACTCATGAAGGAGAGGATCGCCGGGGATCACACTCACGAAGGAGAGGATCGCCGGGCGGGTGAGATCTACTAGGAGAAATCACTGCTTCAGAGTCCGACCAGTTTCGCTTACCTCGCGATTGAATATCGGCGTTGGCCGGACTTGTGCTCACGCGTTTGAACGCTATGCTGATCGCTTGTAGATCTCGCGAGAACTCTTACGAAAATCCAAACTCGAAAATCACTCGAAATCCCGAAATCGGCAAAAGTCCAGCCGAAGTCAAAAATCCAGCCCCTAATCCAGAAGACCCTCTATTTATACAAATCGGGGGTTGTGTCTTGGGACACCAAGGTGGCTCGGCCACTTGGCGAGCCTCCTCGGCCAAATTGGCCGAGGTGGCTCGGCCAAAGTGGTCGAGCCTCCTACCACTGCCGAGCACCTCGGTTGTTATCGGTGGCCTACCATGGTCGAGCCACCTCGGCCACTTGGCGAGCCTCCTCGGCCACTTGGCCGAGGTAACTCCGGCCGTCGAGGTTCATTGCCGCCGCTTTACCGCTGCCGACTTTCTCTTTTTCGCTTAGTTTTCCTCTGTTGATGTTGCCGTTGTGTTTGAGTCCGTATCCGATCAACTTTCGAGCTCAAACAACTTCGTTTGCATTGGCGGACTAGATACGGTTGATTCCGTCTCGTCGGCGTTTGAGTTTAGTCAACTTCGCCTCGTCGAACCGTCGTCGAGTTTCTTCCACGACGCGTCGTTTCGTTGACTTCGTCGCCTTGTCGACTCTCTTCATGAGTTCGTCGACCGCTTTGCGCTTTTATACGAACCACGCCGCCGCCAGCTCGGTCGCTGGCGAGTTCGATGGGTCGTCGGCTGTCACCCACCGTCCGAAGTCTTGTTTGGAGTAGCGATAAGCGATTTTGGCGCTTACGGATACCCCTCAAAGCGTCTCGGTCTCGATTCTTGATGAGTCTGGGATGCTTTGGACATGATGAGCCCTTCACCCTTTTGTTAGCGTGATAGGACTTGTGAATGATCTCGGCGTTTGATCTCTCCACTCCCTTCAGTCTTTCCAGTGCTTTGTAGGATTGCTGAGGGTATTACGGTACTGCATTTTTTGTCCGACCGTTGTTGAGATCTTGGCTAGCAGTGGATTGATGAGTTTCTTCTTGAGAATAGTCTCAGTATTTTGATTCTTCCAATCCTCTCAGGCTATCCAGTGCTTGGTAGGATACCCGAGGGCGCATTCGCATCGCTTTTATTGCTTGACCGTTTGTTGGAATTTCAAAATGTAGTTGATTGAGTTCATTTGTTGTCGACTCGTGTTGGTGAATTATCGTCCAATTGACCATCGAGATTCCTCCGTTGATCGGGGGAATCCTTGGCTGCGACGCGTTAATTGGCGCCAAACTATATGGATTTTAGCCTTCAATCCATGAAAGTAACGCGTTGACCGGCGTCGCGACCTTACGTGGATCCGAACCGTTGATCGGTGAATTCTTCGTGACGGCGTTGGTTGGCGTCGCTCTTGCATCACTCCTTGCCGGTACAATTATCCACGATGGGAGGAATTTTTCACGGATTTATTCCGTTCCAAGCTGTTGACCGATGGGCTTTCCTGGCAATGACGCACGACGGCATTGGTACAAAGGGGAGGAGTCCTTTCGGTAGGACGCTGTCCGCCGTAAATTTCTTGACGTTCAACCTTCAACTGGCGGTTATGATGCGTTGGCTGGCGTCAACACAGTTTATGCTCATGCGTTCCTCGGAGTTTTGAGAATTAGTTTATCCTCATATACCCATTCGGAGGTGGTCGAGTTACCCTTAAGATATTTTCCAGGAACTTCTCGCCAAAATTAGGAACAGTTTATATTCGTGTTCCTAATTGGAGCAGGATTAGGCGACATGGGAGAACATTTGGAAAATTGAGTTTGCCCAGGCCATTGCTGATGATTTCGACCATTTGGAGGTTAAGCTCCAAAGTCTACAAGATTTTAAGGCAGCCGGGCTCCCCTCATATATAGAGACAGAGACAGAGGCTCGCCTGACAGCTTGGCAGGATGCTTGCGTTATTACTGGACTCGAAGTTCAAATGCAGCGAGACCAGGTGCATCATTTGGAGATCACAACACGGCTTCATCTTCCGTGGGACATTTTCGGTCTTGTGTCCATTTGCTAGAAGCGAGGATAGTAGAGCTCGAGCAGGAACTTCAGCGGCGAGGGAGAGTCGATCATCTTGAAGGCGGCGAAGGCCAACAAAGAAGAGACTTCGCGGTCATGCCCGAAATTTGAACTCTCGGCGTAAGCCGGTTGACATCGAGAAGGAGACCGAAGGCCCTTAATAGCGGCGAGTCCTTGGTGAGCTTCAGCGGAACCGACAAACTTTCACTGATAAAGTATAACAAATTCGTTCCCATAAATTTGATGTTTAAGGATTTGTAATCTCATCCTTTTATTAATCAAATATGTCCCCTTTTTTTCTTTATTATGATTCTTTTATTTCGTCAGAAATAATTAACCATAATACTTATAGGATTTTTGGCAAACCCTCAGCCATCAACGGGTTTGATTAGCCTTTACCAACTACCGTTTGAGTTGGGCTAGCATGTAGATTATCTAAATCCGTTCTACACACAACGTTGTGCTAAAAGAATGAAACTCTCTTAGACTTAATGCTACGATGTTGAATACGTAGGTTTCAGACTCTTTACGGGCAAGAGACCACCTACGACGCTGCGTGTTACGCTGACTCATCCCTTCTTAGGCTTTGGGATAAAATACCCCGAATCAAACTCGGTGTCTTCTTCAATCGAAAAAGACTAAACCGGCAGCAGCGTGTGGCGTTGGCTTTATCCCTTCTTAGGCTTTGGGATAAAATACCCCGAATCAAACTCGGTGTCTTCTTCAATCGAAAAAGACTAAACCGGCAGCAGCGTGTGGCGTTGGCTTTATCCCTTCTTAGGCTTTGGGATAAAATACCCCGAATCAAACTCGGTGTCTTCTTCAATCGGAGAAAGACTAAACCGGCAGCAGCGTGTGGCGTTGGCTTTATCCCTTCTTAGGCTTCGGGATAAAATACCCCAGAATCAAACTCTGGTGTCTTCTTCAATCGGAGAAAGACTAAACCGGCAACGCGTGTGAGGCGTTGGCTTTAGGGTTATTGGCCAACCCCCAGCCTTCAACGGGTTTGATAAGCCTTTACCAACTACCGTTTGAGTTGGGCTAGCATGTAGATTATCTAAATCCGTTCTACACACAACGTTGTGCTAAAAGAATGAAATTCTCTCAGACTTAATGCTACGATGTTGAATACGTAGGCTTCGTCTTTTTCACGGGAAGACTAACCCGGCGACGCGTGTTAGGCGTCGACTTATCCCTGCTTAGAATTCGGGATCAAATTCCCCAAGATGAATCTTGGTGCCTTCTTTTGACCGGAGAATGACTGAACCGGGATGAGATTGAGGTGGGAAAGGAAGAATGTACTCTATTTCCCGAAGGTGGAGAGGAAGGAGGATCTTGTCTCCTATCTCCGGGTAAGGGATGAACAAGAGAGGAAGGTTTTGTGTCCTATCTCTCGAAAGTGGAGAGGAAGGTTTTGTGTCCTATCTCCGGATAAGGGATGAACAAGAGAGGAAGGTTTTGTATCCTATCTCTTGAAAGTGGAGAGGAAGGTTTGTGTCCTATCTCCGGAAGCTCACGAATAAGAGAGGAAGGTTTTGTATCCTATCTCTTACTGATGGAGAGGGAGGAGGATCTTGTCTCCTATCTCAGGGTCTTTGGAAAGGAAGGATTTTTGTCTGTTTCGGTGAAAGAGACTAAAAATGGGATCTCCATTTTGAGAATCTTGAAAGATGAAACTAAGAGTGGGATCTCCACTCCGAGAATCTAAGACAAGAGAGGAAGAATGTATTCTATCTCTTGCTTCTGAAGAGGAAGGATGTGTCCTATCTCCAGGTGAATTTGGGAAAGGAAGAACGTATTCTATTTCCCGATGAGAAACTAAGAGTGGGGTTTCCACTCTGAGAATCTTGGAAGGGTATGGATAGCTTTCGCTTTTATAGGATTGCTAACCAGAATTTGAAAGTGGACCTCTCGTTCGTGGAAAGAATCGAGAGGGATTTCTTGGTGGTTGGACGGGGAGATTTTAGTGGGCCCACCGTCAATAAATTTGATCGGTGAGAGAATTTTGGAGGAAAACACAATAACTTAGGGTTATCCTCATGAAAATGAGTGAAGTATTCTCTGAGGAACTTCCCATCAAAACGGGTTATCCTGAATGTACTAAGGGTGGTACTTTTGAGAACTTCCGTTATTGGCATTAGTTGCGGTCGCCATCTGGTGATAAGGCGATATGCACCGTTTGAATAGGCTGTGTCTATTATAAGCGGTCCTTCCCATTGGGTTAATTTACCTTTCTTTTGGAGTTGAGAATTATCGGCCGTCGGCGGCGAGGACGAATCTCCCTCCTTAAAGGTTCTCTGTCGAACTTTCTGTTGAAAGCCCTCGACATCCTAGCTTGATAGAACTCAATGCATTGTTGAGCCTCCAGCGCTTCTCATCTAACATCTCAAGCTCTTGAGGCGTTTTTGATGTTGTTCTTGATCGTCATCTGTTGAGAGGCGCGAGAAATGACGGAATCTGATTTCAAGGAGAAGCGCCACACCGTAACCGAAGTGCGGAGTCGCTCCGATTAGCGTCGCGTCTGGTAGTGCGATATGCCCGAGTGCTTCTCGAGTTTATCGTCCGGTCTCGCTTGTTATTCTTCACAAGCCCGACAAAATCTTGATAATCGTCTTGTTGAGCGCCTCGGCTAATCCATTTCTCTTTGGATTATAGGCATTGGAGACATCTTGTATCTTGAACTTTTCAAAACGATGAAGGAATTGCGATGAATTGGGGACCGTTGTCATGCCGCGATCCGTCTCGGGACACCATGTCGGTAGATGACATGGTGTTTGATAAATCTAACGGCGGTACTTTCGCCTTGACTTCTTTTAGCGGGATGCTTGACCACTTGGAGAAAATGTCGGTGATCGCTAGAATAAACCGATCGCCTTTGGTAGCGGAGGAAAAATGGGACCTACATCCATTCCCCATGTCTCGAATGGCGGGATGTGGCGAAGGATGCAAGCTGCTCACGGAGGCGATGCATATAATTGTGAATTTGACAGCGTGGCATTTCGGCGTGCTCGGCGCATCATTAATCATTGTTGGCGAAGTAGCCCATTCTCGACACGATCGTAGAGCTTGGGACCGGTGGTGAGCACCACATTCACCTTCGTGTGCTTCGAAGGACCTCTTACGCCTCCTTGTTTGAAAGGCATCGGAGTAAAGGTCATCGTACCCCAAGATGAATCTTGGTGCCTTCTTTGGCAGGAGAATGGACAGGCGGGATGAGATTGAGGTGGGAAAGGAAGAATGTACTCTATTTCGAAGGTGGAGAGGAAGGAGGATCTTGTCTCTATCTCAGGGTAAGGGATGAACAAGAGAGGAAGGTTTGTGTCCTATCTCTCGAAAGTGGAGAGGAAGGTTTGTGTCCTATCTCAGGATAAGGGATGAACAAGAGAGGAAGGTTTTGTATCCTATCTCTTGAAAGTGGAGAGGAAGGTTTGTGTCCTATCTCCGGAAGCTCACGAATAAGAGAGGAAGGTTTTGTATCCTATCTCTTACTGATGGAGAGGGAGGAGGATCTTGTCTCCTATCTCAGGTCTTTGGAAAGGAAGGATTTTTGTCTGTTTCAGTGAAAGAGACTGAAAATGGGATCTCCATTTTGAGAATCTTGAAAGATGAAACTAAGAGTGGGATCTCCACTCCGAGAATCTAAGACAAGAGAGGAAGAATGTATTCTATCTCTTGCTTCTGAAGAGGAAGGATGTGTCCTATCTCCAGGTGAATTTGGGAAAGGAAGAACGTATTCTATTTCCCGATGAGAAACTAAGAGTGGGGTTTCCACTCTGAGAATCTTGGAAGGGTATGGATAGCTTTCGCTTTTATAGGATTGCTAACCAGAATTTGAAAGTGGACCTCTCGTTCGTGGAAAGAATCGAGAGGGGATTTTGCTGGTGGTTGGACCAGGGAGATTTTTAGTGGGCCCACCGTCAATAAATTTGATCGGTGAGAGAATTTTGGAGGAAAACACAATAACTTAGGGTTATCCTCATGAAAATGAGTGAAGTATTCTCTGAGGAACTTCCCATCAAAACGGGTTATCCTGAATGTACTAAGGGTGGTACTTTTTCAGGAACTTCCCGTTTATTGGCATTAGTTGCCGGTCGCCAGTCTGGGTGATAAGGCGATATGCACCGTTTGAATAGACTGTGTCTATTATAAACGGTCCTTCCCATTTGGGTTCGAATTTACCTTTCTTTTGGAGTTGAGAATTATCGTCACGAGCCATGCAGGACGCAGATCTCCTCCTTAAAGGTTCTCTGTCGAACTTTCTGTTGAAAGCCCTCGACATCCTAGCTTGATAGAACTCAATGCATTGTTGAGCCTCGGTTTCTCATCTAACATCTCAAGCTCTTGAGGCGTTTTTGATGTTGTTCTTGATCGTCATCTGTTGAGAGGCGAAATTGAACGGAATCTGGTTTCCAGGAGGCGCTTCACACGTAAACCGAGTGCGGGGTCGCTCCGATTAGCGTCGCGTCTGATAGTGCGATATGCCCAGAGTGCTTCTCCGAGTTTATCGTCCCAGTCTCGCTTGTTATTCTTCACAAGCTTCGACAAAATCTTGATAATCGTCTTGTTGAACGCCTCAGCTAATCCATTTCTTTGCTGGATTATAGGTCATTGTGAGACATCTTGTATCTTGAACTTTTCGCAAAACCTGATGAAGGAATTGCTGATGAATTGGGGACCGTTGTCATGCACGATCCGTCTCGGGACACCATGTCGGTAGATGACATGGTGTTTGATAAATCTGACGACGGTACTCGCCTTGACTTCTTTTAGCGGGATTGCTTCAGCCCACTTGGAGAAGTAATCGGTGATCGCTAGAATAAACCGATCGCCTTTGACTGACGGAGGAAAAATGGGACCTACAACGTCCATTCCCCATGTCTCGAATGGCCAGGATGTGGCCGAAGGATGCAAGCGCTCGGAGGTGATGCATATAATTCGCGTGAATTTGACACGCGTGGCATTTCCGAGCGTACTCGACTGCATCATTAATCATTGTTGGCCAGAAGTAGCCCATTCTCCTGACACGATCGTAGAGCTTGGGACCAGGCTGGTGAGCACCACATTCACCTTCGTGTGCTTCCCGAAGGACCTCTTCTGCCTCCTTGTTTGAAAGGCATCGGAGTAAAAGGTCATCGTACCCCCTGCGATATAACATCTGGGTCTCTGTGTCGTAGAAGAATCTTGGAGCTTTTCGCCGGATTGACTCTCTCTCCTTCACGTCTTCTGGCAGAATACCATGTAAGACGTAATCGATGATAGGAAAGCGCCAATCTCGGGGCTCCAACTTGGTTTGGGTTGCATGTACCTCTTTGGTAACTACCCCCTTATCTTCTTGTACCTCATTATATATTGATACGAAGAGTTGATGAGTCCTGACCGTAACTAATTGCTCGGTCTCGGAAGGTTGTGCTAACGACCCGGCTACTTGCCGCGCATCCGCGTGGCGTTTGGGCGTGGGATATATTCGATGAAGAACTCTTCAAGCGAGTCGCCATTTCGATTGCTACCTGATGATAAGGAATTAGATCTGGATTTCTGACTTCGTAGTCTCCGCGGATCTGCCTGACTATCAGTTGTGAATCGCCGTACGCTTCGAGATACTCGACCCCCAGCTCCTTGGCGAAACTAAGTCCAATAAGTAGCGTTGTATTACTCGTTATTGGAACAAGGTTCGATGGCGAATAAACGGGGCATGACATGACTCCGGAAATCAAGACAACTCCGACTCCAAATGAGATTTTAGAACATCCGGGGTACTTGCCACATTAGTGGCCCGAGAAGCTCGTCAAAATATAATCGCCATATTTGTTGGTGCGATGTAGTGTTGACTTCACGAACTTCATCAGGAAGATCATCATATAGCTCAAGCTGCGTCCGTTGTCGGGTTGGCGACCAAGAGATGCATAAATAGCACGTCCTTTGACCGACTTTTGTTGTTTGAAGTGCAAGTCATATTGGGACAAGAGCAAGGCCCATTTCGCCAAACGCCAACTCATTGAGGCGGTGGGTCATAAATATTCGGACCGGTTCGTTAGAGATAACATAAATCGTCTGTCCGACTAAATAGTGCCGCATTTTACGAATCGCGAACACTAATGCAAGGCACCGCTTCGACCATTGGGTATCGAGACTTCGGCGCCGACTAATGTCGGCTCGGATAATACTTGCGTTACGTGACCGGCTGTCGTCGTCTTCTTGCGAGCAAGGCGCTCAACGAGTGGTCCGTTGCCTTGATGTAAATCAGGAATGGCTTTCCCGACTGCGGTGCGACAAGAACAGGAGGTTTAGAGAGATATGATTTGATCTCTTCGAATGCCTTCTGACAGGCGTCGTCCCAAATAAATGACACGCCCTTCTTGTTCAACTTAGAAAATGGTTGGCACTTCCCAGATAGGTTCGATATGAACCGTCGGATGTCATGTCGCCCTTGTAACCCACGAGTTCTCTCGATTTCTGAGATTGCAACTCTTGAATCGCCTTCACTTTGTCAGGATCGACATGGATTCCTTTGTTGGTGACGACGAAGCCAAGGAACTTGCCACTGGACATCCCAAGGAAGGATTTGGCAGGATTCATCTTTAGCTGATGGGTTCGCATGAGCTCGAATACCGTTCTAAGATCTTTGATGTGATCTCCTTTGTCACGGCTTTTCACGACCAAGTCGTCGACGTAGCATTCGACCATTTTCGGAGATGATCCTGGAAAATCTTAGTCATTGCTCACGGTATGTGGCGCCAAAGATTTTTCAGCCGAACGGCATGACCGTAGCAATATATACCGATGGGCTTTTGAACGCCGTGTGTTTGGCATCATCGGGTGCATCTTGATCGATTGTAACCCGAAACCATCCATGAATGACATTCTTTCAAATCCACACGTATTGTCAACTATGACATCGGTGATGGGAAGAGGAAAGTCATCTTCGAGACAGCGGCGTTGGATCTCGTAGTCAACCGGATCCTAATTGAACCATTCTTCTTCGTGACCGACTATATTCGCCACCCAATCCGGGTGTTGAATTTCCTTGATGAATCCGATTCTATGAGTTTCTTCACTTCATCAACGATTGCTCGAAGATTTGTGGACTAAACCGCCTTTGCGGTTGCTTGGCGGGTTTGACATCCACCTTGATGTTGGCGATGTGTCGCCACATTAGGGTCGAGTCTGGCATGTCCTCGTAACTCGGTGAATACATCGATATACTCCCTGATTAGGGCGATCAACTCTTCCTTCTCTTCCGAGGGAAGAGTATTGCTGATATTTATGAGCTTAGGATGTTCTTCGTCACCCATATTAACCTGGACTACCTCGTCTTTAGTGGGGGGTTCTCTTTGTTCGAATCTATCCCCAAACTGCTCTTTGAGTTGATGGATCCATGGGTCTTCCCATGTTGGCATATCTTCATCATCCTCAATAGTAGCAGGATCGACCGTAGCCATATTTGACATCAAAGCCTTGAAAGCTTCTCCGAGGCTGGTGTCGGAATCCCAAGCCGAAGAATCAGACGAATGTCCGTCTCCCTCATCGGGTGGATTATTATCAATCAGCCATGAGCATTCATCTTCTGAGGAGGATTCGTATCCCAATCCCCTTCTAGAGGCATAGTAGTTATCCGGCTTTCCTCTTGGGACATAAGCCGCTCTGGGAGGGACTCGAGGACCTCGCCCGAAACATAGACCTTCCCCTTGTGTCAAGTTATACCCCCACTTCTTCATGATACCCAGTGTCTCTGGACTATATCTGAATGTGTGGAGGATAGGCCCATTGTCATCTTCATCTTCTTCTAAGAAATGATTCGGCGTTGGAGCGCATCTCCTCTTAGTAAACCAAGTCTTTTCACTACTTGATCTTAGGTGGGATGGCGAGTGTTGTCCCAAAGGAGTCTGAGCTGCTTTTGTGTAAAGCAAGATGACCGAGTTGGTAAGTGCAACTCGGATCGTTGTATAAACTGTCATCACATCATTCAAAACAAAGGGTACTCTAAATCGTCATTTATTGATTCATCGGCAATTTGCCAATTACAATGTTCATCGGCGATTCTTCATCGTCAAGATTGATTACAAGGGTACAATGTCATTTAAAACAAAACCACCACTATAATCAAGCGGCCGCGGTATCGGCTTCTTCACATTTGTCCGTGCCTTGGCGATGATTGATTTGGACTCATTACCGTAGAGGAGAGAATCGCTGAAATAATTCTCCATCCCCTTAAACGGCCGTTTGTCCGCGACCACCGCCTTGACTCATTATTCGTGTCTACATATTTGAGACACCGATGAAGAGTAGATGGGACTATAACGCTACCGTGGATCCAAGGTCGACCCAACAATAAGTTATAGGAAGTCTCTGCGTCAATCACATAGCGGTGACTTGACTTTAAGTCCCCATTTGGCACTTTATCCGATTTTACCAAGCGGCGAGACCGGTGTTAAATCCGTGATCACCGTGCTGTTGATGCCGACTGGCGGGATTCAAGGTGATACATGAGGCGCAGGGCATGATGCTCACCGTGAACTTCGGATCGACTTGGATCCGGTTAACTTCACCGAGCCAATATACCCGGGAAGTATAGCGCCTATCATGCTTGAATCCCTCGTCTGCATATCCTCCTTTGTAAAAGTAATGCAGGGGAAGTGTTTCGCCGCAAGGTTGCACTGTTGGGCCGACTCTTCTGGACTCGGCTTAATCTGGGTGAGAAAGACTTCTGAATCTGCTAGAGCCTCTTGTAAGGCTTCCCGAGTCTCCTTCGACAATCGGAGCAACTCGTAGAGAGTTATTCTAGCCGGGATGTTTGCCAATTGGGCCATGACATCAAAGCGGTATGGAGAGCTCGATGTTCCCGGTCTATCCCTCTGTCGGGCGACGGATCGGGGCTGCCGAGTTGAGCTTCCTGGGCCTGAGGTTGCTTCTCCTTTGCTTCAGCTGCTTTTTCTTTAGCAGCGGTCTGCTGTTGTCCTTTCTCTGCACGAGTGAGAGGAGTCGTGGCCACCCCCAGTTCCGACAGCGTCTTCGCGTTTGGATTTGGAGTCTCAGGATACTTGTAGCTGTATTCGTGTCCACTCCTTGTGGCAAAGACTTCATGCTCTTCTTGAAGCGGAAAGTCACCACTTCCTCATCGTCCTTCTCGGAATTCTTTGCGGCATGGCATAGTTTGCCTCTTCCCTTGGACTTCTTTTTGGCCAAAGAGGTAGTCCACCGATCGCCTTCCAAAGAAGTCGGGGTGGACCCAAAGGATTTCTCCGCTTGTCGTCGTGGCATTTGAGCCCCTTCTCACGCTGTCGTGAGGATCTTCATTCACCATCTTCATTCCTACCTTCACAACCGTCGGTTGGAACCAATCCAAGGAACTGATCCAAGCTTATAGAGACCGCATTTGCTCCCACCTTCTTCTCTTTAGAGGGTTTTGGAGTAATGACTCCAACATCGATCAAGGCCTGAATCTTGTCCTTGAGATGGTAGCGTAACTTTGTAGGATGATGTACCACTCGTGGGTGCCAGATTCTTAGGATCTGTAACCTTGTTTGCCTCCTCTTGGTTTATAATTGGGGCAACCGGATTTTGGTTTTTTCCAAGGTATTTGAAGATGCCCGGAACTTCCTCGCCCTGAACGAGTAAGTCTTGGGAAACCTCGAACCGGATGGTTTCGATTCGAGTTTGTTGGCGCATTGAGGCTGCGATTGCGTGGTGACGCTTGTTGCGACCGGCTGTTGTGGTTGCGCTCGAACGCTTGATTAGCGCTTCATGACTTTGCCGGCGCTTTACCTTTGCCACGGGGACAAAGTTCGCTTGTGAGCATTCACCATAGGTGACCTCTCCGCTTTCTTCCTTTTCGTGAATCGCCTCTCAGCGATCCTTAAATCTTTCCGTGTCTCTACGGTGCGCCCATTGCTTCCAACACGCCCAATGACAAGTTGTTGTGACAAGTTTGGAGAATGAACTTCTCCGTTATCGGTCTCGGCAATTCATTGCCTTGTTTCAACCTCTTGACGAAGTTATCCATCTTGCTCCCGCCTTTCTCGCCCAACAAAGACCGATGGATACCTCGTCATCGCCGAAGAAATTGGTGAGAAACATGGTCTCCATATCATCCCAGCCTATTAACGCCCCTCGTTTGAGACGGCGGTACCAATCGGGCGTCCACGAAGGGTGCCAACGAATGACCGAACCATCAAGGGCTCGTCGAGATAACTCCTAGATGAGACTTGAAGTAGATCAAGTGCCGAGTGGGTGATCCCTTCCACAAACGGCGAAAGTTGATGAGGCTGAATTTTGTCTGATACGGGATTGATTCCCATTCCTCGGTAAGGACATGGTATACCCGTTTTCTTTACCTCTTGAGCGGAAATCAAAGTATTGATTTTGCTCTCGAGGTCTTTATTTTCTCATTTTCCCTATGTCTCCTCGTCGTAAACTTGGGGAACGACGGTGTTATCGCGCTTTGCCGAGAAAGACGATCATCTACGCTTTGGCCTCCTTCTCCTGTCGCTATCTTAAGTTGATATTATTGCGACGACTTGGCTCGCCTGGCGGTTCATTATCGCGGATCTCGTTGGTCATGCATTGCTCTCATCCGCATGGCCGCTTCCATTTCAAGCTTAAAGTTGTCCCTTTGTTTGGTTAGGGCCTCTTCAAGCATCCGGGACACTTGTTCCGCCGATCATGAACGCCTCACGAGGTTGTCCTATGCCGGCAATTGTATTATCGAAGCCATTGGCGGTGCATCCGACACTTCATCATCCGAGGGTAATCCTTCTCGCATCTTGCGATAATTGGGTCGCTTCATCACGCCTCGACCGCATCGAAGCCATTCGCTGATGCCCCGAACGCACGCGACGACGCCCCTCGCTGGTCATATTGATGGTAACACTCGCACCATCGCCTGGTGCCCATCTCTTCTTGCGAAGCGCCTTGACTGGGTTCGCATTCGCGTCGAGCCTATCAAAGACCTTTCCGGGAGTCATTTTAGCGCAGCTTGCACTCGATAACACCGCCTTTGATCGGTTAGCACAAGCAAGGCATGTTTGGTTCTGCCTCTTCGATTTACTCGCACTCAAAGACGATAGTACAACTCGTCGGCATGAATACCGAGCAACCTATCGCAGGTTGGCACGACTTCCCGCATAACGCTGTCATCGCCGATGAGAGCGCCTCTTCCTCGAGAAAATAGGCCTTTCATAAGTCACTGTCGCCACGCTACAGTGTGAATTGGCGGGCTCTCTGACTTCGATTTGAAGCCCCGCGGAAAGCAACCGCAGTTTGTCTTTGTGGGTGCGACCCTCAGATCGAGTGACCCGCGATTCCTTTAGCGACCTAGGCGATCCTTAACGAAGTAAGCCGGTCGCGGGCGAGAGTTGGCTTCACGAAAGTTTGCGCATAACGGAGGTAACTTCGGCCAATACCACTTTTGTTGAGGTGCTTACAATTTCCGATTTGAGCACGGAGCAGGAGTCGGCTCCGCGAGCGGGCTTGATGCGGGTTCGTCGGGGTTGAAGCTTCGACGGACTTGGGCTTCCGCACTAGCCGATTTGTTGACGACTTCTCAGCCTCCTTCTTCAACTCAGCGCTTGTTGCACCAAAGCCCGCGGTTATGCGCGAGGAGCTGGGCGCCTCGATACGCCTCCCCGGCGTAGAGCGGTTCCGCTTGACTCGCACTCCATTCATTTGTTGCCTACCAGGAATCGGCTACGATCTCGAACTTCGGCCTCGAGTCAACTTGGATCTTAGATCCGCTCATAGCGACCCCATCCATTGATTCTTTTGCTCGGGCTAATTGTTTCGCCAGGCCGATGTCGCCTCGACGGCTCTCTTTGAGAGAGTCACGACGCCATTAGCTAAATCGACTCGAAAGATAGGGTTCTCAAGATTTGGCGTTGTTAGGGCGGGAACCACCGTTGTCTCCCAGCCCCGGTGGTGGTGGATTTTCTTCCCGCATCTCGAGGCATTGGGTTTTCCTTGCGCCGAGACCATCTTGGACTTGCGGGGAGGAGTGGATCTCGACAAGGAGGAGAGATAGCCCTCGAACTCTCTTGGTCGACCGACTAACCTCCTCGATGATCGGATCGGATCCGCGGTTGCGACGACGACTTCTTCGTTGAAGCCGTTGCTCCCACCGTGGTCGCCCGCCTTGTTCGCGGGGAAAGTTGGCTTGTTATTCATTGTGGTTGAATTTGTTTACAGCTTCGTTGGCCTACAACAAAATTCAAAAGAAATGCCTTTTATTTTAAGGCGTACAATGAAAACAAAAATTACAACTTTTTCTCGAACAAACGCCGGATCTCTATTAATGGGATCCTCGCCAGGTGGGTTCTTCACCGTGTCGAACTTTTATTCGTCCGCGGACCACCGCCAATTCGATCTAGATGGAAACCCGGGTTCGAACTACGACGGAAGGGGCTCATTTCACGAAGGAAACGGCTACCGAGGGGATCACACTCATGAAGGAGAGGATGCGCCGGGGATCACACTCACGAAGGAGAGGATCGCCGAGCGGGTGAGATCTACTAGGAGAAATCACAGCCGTGCAGCCGACCGAGTTAAACACCTCGCGATTGAATATCTGACGTTGACCGGACTTGTGCTCGCCGGTGCTTGGAACGTTGCGTTGACTGCTTGTAGATCTCGCGAGAACTCTTCTGAAAATCCAAACTCCTGAAAATCAGCTCTGGAAATCCCCCGAAATCAGCAAAAGTCCAGCCGAAGTCAAAAAAATCCAGCCCCTAATCCAAGAAGACCCCCTCTATTTATACAAATCGGGGGAGGTTGTGTGCCGGCCACCAAGGTGGCTCGGCCACTTGGCCGAGCCTCCTCGGCCAAATTGGCCGAGGTGGCTCGGCCAAGTTGGCCGAGGTAACTCGGTCAGTGGCCGAGGTTCGCCGTTTTCGCCGTTTTCGCCGTTTTGCGTCGTTTTCCGTCGACTTTCTCGGTCTTCCGGGCTTAGTTTTCCTCTGTTGATGTTGCCGTTGTGTTTGAGTCCGTATCCGATCAACTTTCAGAGCTCAAACAACTCGTTTGCATTGACGGACTAGGTACGGTTGATTCCGTCTCGTCGGCGTTTGAGTTTAGTCAACTCGCCTCGTCGAACTTCGTCGTCAGGTTTCTTCCACGACGCGTCGTTTCGTTGACTCGTGCGCCTTGTCGACTCTCTTCATGAGTTCGTCGACTCGCTTTATCGTTTTCGCGTAACCCGCGTCGTCGGCGATTAAGGTGGCGTTGTCGGATGGGTCGTCGGTTGTCAGCCCACCGTCCGAGTCTTGTTTGGGTACTGATAAGCGATTTTTGACGCCTACATTCTTCTGGAAGGTCTAAACACGCGATCCGACACATCCATCTCCACAATCTCAAAACATATCAGAGGAACTCTAGCTCTCCATGTAACTTGACCCTCAGTACAAATTGGTGGTAGATGAGCAAGCTTATCACCATATGGCTCCCAGGAGAACTAGAATATATTATACATATTAGTATCTTGTTGAAAAAAGAGTAGTGCATGGAATAAAAAGTTAGTTATCATATAATCCATTGGTTTCTAAGTTGCATGGGTATGAGAATAAAAAAATTGGTAACATAGATTTGTGTTTGATTTATCAAAGATTGAATTTTCTTAAAATAAAATTCAATACCTGATAAATTTTCAAGCAATCAAGCTCGTTTCTATAAAAGTTTAACTGTCTTATCGGGGTTCGTCATACCATTTCTTGAACTTCCATCTGCGTGATTGATCAATGTTTAGCATCTAATACCTAAATTATAATTCAAAAATATTTCTACATTGGCTAGATTTGAAAGCGTATACCTGCAGCCAAGTGGAATCTGTCTATCTAAAGCTCGAGTCTCACATAATCTCGGTTCCATACAAGTCTCTCCCACACCGAAACTTGTAATAAAGTCAGACACCTGTTGAGCTCTTTATTTTGCATGAAAGCCACCTTGGACATTTCTCGATATATATAAGCTAAAACAGCACTATCCCATGATAATGTGCCATTAGTGTCCAAGTCCTCGAGGAGTGGACCACCTATCATATTTAAGAAAATGCCTTACAACGTATTCAAGTAAACAATTCAACTATAATAGAAGAATCAGCTTAATCTTAATTACAGACCACTAATTACACGAGACTACTAATCCCGTGTATTTTAAAGATGATTTTTTGAAAAATGGACCTCTTTTTGGCCACGTCGGCCAATCTTGATGACGTGGCCAAAAAGAGGCCAATTTTGCTTATTATTTTGTAAAATGATTGTTTTTGCTAATTATTTTTCAAAAATGGTCTTTTTTAAGGATCGTGTTGGTCTTATTCATCTTGGTAAACAATTAGCACATGATTGTTGCTGGTTGAATGAAAGATTTGTTCGATATTTATTTTGTGCACCACTTCATTGCCTGGTGATAGTAGGAAAGACATACTCTCTGGAAGAAGAGATGTTGGAAGTCAATTCCAATTAAGTAAAAAAGTGGTATGACATCAGTTACTAGTGACCGCTGCTCGCTGAGTCTTTGCTCATGGAAGATCTCACACCATCAAATCAGCCAGCTTGAATTATGAGAATATTAAGGCAGTTCTTGATGGAACGAGTTTTGGTTTTCTTTTGATTCGGATCTCAATACGAGGGTGCTTCTATTGCCAATATCCTGTAAGAATTTGCTTACATATTTTGTCCAGTATCCTACTCCTTTTTCCATCTTTCTTGTGTATATGCATTTAATTAGACAATAGTTATCAAATTGTTATACTTAATATCTGATCAATACTTATTTTTTTCGACCTCTGATTGTTTTTAACTGATTAAATTGCCAATGCATGTCCTATGTATGCATCTGCATGCTTTTATTTTCAAAATGTCTAATAGTTGCATTGGATTATAATTTCTCGGTTTTATATATCCAAATTAAGTGACCCACATTGTGATTTGAAGTAGAAATATGGAGTGCAGGAAATCTTTCTGGGTCCTTTTTTGAGTTTGATCTCTAATTTAAACTGTTATCATTTCAAGAATTGTAGCTCCCTAGTACAACTTCTTTCTTCTCGGCGATATAGTTATTGCTATATCAAATTGAACCTTGTGAACAATCGACCCATAGAAGTGCGTCTTCAACCTAGGAACTTTCTTCTCCTATCCTTAAGTTTCTTGATGGTGGGTAGGGAAAAAGCCTTGTTCAATCACATATATCCTAATTAAGTACTGCTGTGATATATGATGGATCACAAATTCACAATGTGTAACTCCAATTAAGAACATATCATGTTTAAAGTAGCAAACCACTTAAGGACCCTAGCGGTTATCTTTCTCTCACTGCCATCATTATCCCCTTTCAACAAGCAAACAACTCAAAAGGCTCCTCAATATGTTATCTTGTTTTCAAGTACTTTGCATTACTGAATTATTTGTGCTTCACTTCTGCCTGAATTGATCATCGTGCTGACTTAGTTTAAGCCTCATTGTCTCCTCTTTTCGCCGCATCTTTATTCATTCCTCTGAAGATACATTGTCAACTAAGTGCTTGTATAATAGTTCGTACGACTACTGTTCTTCATTGGTCTCCAAAAGTTTTCAGATGTGGAGTACAACTTAGAGTAAATATTATCAGACATGGTATGTAAATAAGACAAGTTCGGGGGGATTTTGTGAAATTCACCCTCTTGTTTTTTTCATTGTGAGTGATGAAGTCCCCGAGCCATAAATGGGTGTCTGTTGGCAGGGAAAGAGTTCATCTGCAGTCTCCAGAACTCCCAGACTTCAAGTTGTCTCATGGAATTGTCTGAGAGTTCAATTGTTCAAATGGGGTCACCTCTTTGGCATTTATTGAGAGTCTTTGTACTTACTGTCAATGTAGTTCAGATCCATGACAATGCTTCTATGGACCCTTTTGTTTTAGTGCGAGGGCAACCTAACAAGTGTGCTGTACATGAAGGAACTTTCACTGACAATTCATCACCCCAACCACTCCTCCCCACCTCTTTTTATCTTCTACTTTCATGACTGATCCTTTATAAGACTTGCAAGGAATTGTCTCGCATCCATTGGGTTTAAGCGGGGTTTGGTTAGGGCATGACACGGGGTGAGATTAAGTCCCACGTCGGATAGAGAGTATGACGGATTTTAATATGCTTGGACTCATGACCCAAACAGAATTAATCCTTTTGAGTCAATTGGATAGTAAATTAGCCTAATCCATATCCGTAATGAGCCTTTCCACTCCTAACAAGGCTTGTAAAATTGTTTGTTCTCTTCGTCTTAGGGGTGTTTGGCCATTTGAAAGGAAATTAAAAATGTGTAAGTTACTTTTTTGTTGCAAATGACTCTCACATCCATGTCAGCATGCAAGTGAACTACAGTGTTAAATTAGTTAAAATTATTTTATTAAAATTGTTACCATTTTGTCACTTTCATGATACTTCACTTTTAGGGATAGTCAAAATTACATTAAATCCTATATGGCAACTTTCTTGCATTTCACTTTCGTAACCACTGACGTGCAAACAAACACCTAAAATGTTGGAAACCTCCTTAGTGTTAGTTGATTTTGTGAATATGGAGATTTGGTTGCTGTAAAAAACCTGGAGAGAGAAGTTATTGGTTTTGTAAACCTCAAAAATATTATCATATCATAAAATGTACATAGACCAAAAATGATGTTTTAGAAAGTTTTTATTTCATCCATTTAATGGCTTCTTTTATTCTATATTATACACTTATTTTTTACAGTTATTTTTTGCCAATCACTGGATGAACGGATTGAAACTATTCGAACTGTATAATTTTTTGTCCTGTGATTTTAAATCAAGGTGAATGCTGCGGGCCATTTATTAGGATGACCAGCCATATAGTTAGGTACATTGGAACAAACTTCTAGTTGGCTTCTCAGGAACTTTAACCTTTTACTCTCAAGATATAGTTGTTCCTATCATTTTCCTGTCATTTCATGTTACATGCTAGTAGTGTGGCAAACCAAGAACATGTTTAGAGCTTTGCTTACAGTGGCAGCCACAAATTTGTTAATTTGTAGACAAAAATGAAAATAATTGGCACTACCCAAAAAAATGAGAAAATTTGTAGTGCAGTTATCTTCTTCTCAGTATTTAACACTGTTCGGATATGTATAACAAGGTAACGTCAACTGGTATGATGACTACAAAATTCAAACTAGTTCAAACTAGTACTGCTTTGCTGCAAGTCAGTCTATTGTGCAAAAAATTCATTTCCAAAACTTACATTGTTTTTCATGCATCTCTGCTCTATTTTCTAATGCAACAGTATGCTTTAGGCATTCATTTATCTTAATACATCTCTGCTTTCTTTTCCAATGCGACAGTATGATTTCGAGCACATGTTTGTTTTAATAATGTGTGAAGCCAGATTCTCTTTGATGTGATTAGACAACAGAGGGATCACTTCTTCAATCACAATCATCTACCATTTATTGGACAATTATGATTCGTGTCACGTGAAAAAGTGGGAATAAGAGAAATTTATGGAGGTACATGAGTGTCAGTTATGTTTATACGAGAAATGTGGTCGGGGATGCCAAACCTTCAAGGTCTATTTGGTAATATCTCCAGATGGCAAACCTAGATGAGCTGGTTAGTATGACGGTGGTAATGCTTAAGTTGTTGGAATAGAAAATGGGAGGCTTTATTGGAGCAGTCCGTCTGCTTCCTTTTGAGACCTTCGTTGCTCCAATTTGACGGCTCTGCGCTAAGAGAGAACCGTGAGGTGGCCGGGGTTAGGTCTCGATTAAAGACCCTCCAATGCTCGAGTTAGTGATATGCGAATAAAGATGTTGTAATATGAAGACTTGGAATTTAAAGAGTGAGCTGAGTTCTCGTATCTTGGTCTTGATGGGAATGCAGTTCTGCCCCCTTAGAGAGGGAGAGTATGCCGTATATTATAAGGAAAGGGCCCTGAATCATCGATGTGATAGGCCTAGTTTAGACATGACAATATAGTATCTATGATGACGTGGCTTTTTTTTTGGCTATTGAGCCTTTTTCTAGGACATGGAGGTATCTGGTGGTAATTTCACGAGGAGCGTCAATTGCGTCGTCGTGAGGATTTCTTAACAAATGATGTTTAGACTGTAGCGTCATATAACCATTGATTGGATGAGAGAACTTGACATCGAATATTGGGCCTTGAGTGTTGGTTGAGCTTGGGCTGAAGGTTTGTATCCTAACAACATACATTGGGAATGCATCACAGTCATCTAGATTATCAAACAGCAATGATCAAGGAAGTGATTTACAGTTAAATTCACAAGGCAGAGAAATCAGATTCCTCTACTTTCACATGCATGTTACAGTTGATGATTTATACCCCTAACCATTTATTTCTTTGCAATATTCTTGTGCATTTCTTAGGATAAAAGCATGATCCTTAAAAGTACCTAAATTAGTTCCCATGTATCTCAGCTCCTGATAAATTGTTGAAGCTGTGTGCTTGTGACTAGACAAGCTATTCAAACAATCATATCAAGGGAGAAAACATTCAAAATTCTATTCCCTCCTCCTACATGATGATGGAGGATGCACTGACTTGACACACTTGAGACATCTCTATAGTGGGTGCTGCACTAGGTAGCTCCCTTTTGATAAGTCGCTTGGGATACATTTAGACTAAAAAAGGACATAGATCTAAAAACCTATCAGCTTTATGACAATATATACAGCAGGGTGGCTTACAGGGTAGCGGTGCCAACGAGTCAGATAAGGATTGGATACGGTATTTAATGTGTCGATATAAATTTACTAATCATAGATATGAATACAAATATGAATATGGTTCAATGGTGACGATACAAGAGCTATATAAATGAACAAAGATTTTCAAATTAAAGCCTCTCGATAAGACTTGCTTCGTAAATCGAATAACTCCCTTTTTTTTACCAAATTTTGATAACTTAAACATTGACTTATCCAGATTAAATTCCATTTTCTAGAGGTTGACAGAACTCAGTTGGGAAATTTGACACATTTTTTAAGAACTTAAAAGTGTTTTTCCACCATCAAGGGCAAAATTATAGAAGACAGTGGAAAGAAAGTGTCCATAATAGAAAAAAGAAGCTGAATATATGAACCCGCTGGTTGCAATTAATTTCCTATACGTATATATAGTGCAATATTTGTATCTTGATTTTGCAATTGGGTAAAAGAGTGTTCACTTGATAAGTTTAAATGGTGATGGATCATATTAGCTACTATGATGATTGTTTGGATTTAATAAACATATAAGGTGTTAATTAGGTATGCAGAAGGGTAGGCATATTGGCGGATACATTCGTATATATACAAATATGGGTACTAAATATTCATATATGATACAACATGGATGAATATACACAAATATCTTCGGGTTAGTTTAATTCACAAAAATTTCTAAATTTTGGAGGGCTTTACATCTAACCCCTTTGGACCTCTTTTCGCACCAAGCACCTTGAACTTTGGGGTGTTCTACAATATCCCTTTAAAATTTAAGATTTTTCCTAGCAAGCTCGCCCCCTGGTGTTTGTAGATAGTTTAATCAAAGAGATTGTCTATTTACAACAACCATTAATACCGTCAACGGGCTTGCTTGGAAAATTTTAAAGTTTAGGGGGTATCGTAAGTTTAGCGGGTATTGTGGGACACAAGAAAGTTCGATGATATTTGGTGGGAAAAAGGTTTAGGGTAGTTACATGCAAAAACTCCCAAAGTTTAAATTAACCCAAACACCTTTTATTTAGTAAGATCAGAATAAGGATAAAATATACTTGAAATATTTGGATTTCTATCAAAATATTTGAATATGTGTATTAATATGAGAGTACGGATCTAAAACCAAATTTTTTAATTCAGATATTTAACATTAGTTTTATGGATATTTTGAACTAATAGACAAACTATAATTTGAGAAATTATAATTTATTTATATTGCTGTTGTAAATTATAATTTATTTATACCGCTCTTGTATTGTATATGTATACTGTATATATTCAATAATATTATCATTTTCCTCATATATATTTTATTCTTTGACTTGTATGGACTAGGAGCTTTCCTTATTAAGTCATATCATTATTATTGTTTGCAAGAGGCCTTCTAGCGACACTCACTGTCACCCCTCGATAGGTAGGAGACATTTGCCACCTCATCCTTAACTTTGGGTGGGGTTAGGGTTAGAGGATTTTCCCTTTTACGTGTAAGTGTCCTTAGAATTATTCTGGTTTGTAATTATGATCGGTAAATTCATACAAATATGATAAATATCATTTCCGAACGATTTGAACCTCTGTTTCCAATATGTTACTATCAGCACTTGCAAGTTGCACTGATTGGGGGTAGTGGTACTTAAATAATATTCTTAAATGGAAATAGTACTGATGATGAAGACGCTGACCTTTGCTCACGTGTGTGTAATTAATTCACCCAAATTCCTTCACGTGAGAGACACGGATAGGAAGGAGCGAGGAAGGAGCAGTGACTTGTTCCATCCTTTGTTCTCTGCTTCCTTATCCGCACCCAATCCCTCAACTTCACCACTCATTCCCAACGACCGACTTCCACCCACACGTGTACAGTGTACACTCTCCACCTACACGCTGCCGCCTTTTCCTCCTCTTATAGCTTCCCCATTTCTTTTATATTATTTTAATTTTTTTATAATTTAGTCTATAATTAAATCTTGGACTGTGAGAGCTATATTGGAACCATCCAACCGTCCGAGTCACCCATAATGTATTTATTTAATTATTTATTTATTATTGTTATGCATATAACACGATTTTATACTTCGAGTTGGTGGAACCCGCCCACGTAGACATCCAGCTCAGCGCTCAAGTTGCTTAGTCAACGCAACCCATGTAGGCCCAAAGCAAACAAAGAATCTATAGTATTCGGCTTAAGCGTAACAAATAAGCTCGGCTAAGGTAGTGATGGGCCATAAAATCCAAACGAACCTTAGTTCGGATACATGCCTCGCTCCAACCTAGCCTAGTTCTATAGAAGTCGGTTTAATTAGAGATGATTGAATCAAATTATATTATATCTTTAACATTTACGTTAAGAGATACTAATTGATAACTGATCTCTTTAATTGACTACTACTATATCGGAAGAACCTTCTTCAGCCATTAAGTTCAGACCTTATTTGTAGGCCAAATACCTACTTTGTCAGGCAAATCCCTATAAATACAACACTATACACTCCGGTAATGTGGATGATTTTTTGATACCATCGGTTTGGCCGATCTACACCAATAAACCCTCTTTCTAGCTTAGACATCAAATTTTTTTAAACCAATTTTGCTTAGTCTTTTTCATCAAGAAGCTAACTTAGACATCAGATGGGCATTGGTGAATAGTCCATCTTTGTCAATCTGATGTTTTTTCTATCTTATTTTGAGGCCATCACAGCAAAGATCACCATCAACCTAAGAGGACGATCGAAGGGCTCTCAATCTCAAGTTTAATTTGGCGAACTCAACACATCAAGTTTTTCTCCGCATAAACAATTATTATAAAAAATACAATAATCAGGAACTAGAATCCAATTTCTATCAGAGATACCTGTATGTTAGCGAATAAACTTGTGATATTCACTGGAGTAGCCGGGTAGTTCATAACTCTTTTGGTTTCGTAAACTTTTAAATCAACAGAAAAATATTAAATATGTTCAGAAAGCTATATGATAGTTTTATGATAATACCTGAAACTTCAATGTAATAACGTAAAATTCAGTAGGTTAATTAGGAACTTCATGGTAGTTTTGTTATATAATAGAAGTTCATGATATTTAATTTATCAATAATTTTTTGATAGTATGTAGAATTTTTCTATACTAAAAATAGTTTACAGTAACTTGTGCACAATCTTATAGTGCAGGATGGTTTTGTGCATTTACTCTTATAGAGAACATAAAAGAGTTTTTACTCTTATAGAGAACATAAAAGAGTTTTTCTTTGAGAAGTCACAATTATTAGATTGATCACACATATTTGGATCTCATGTAAGTGCATAAGAAAATAATAAATAATTGTTAGGCCATGACCATGGAACCGCCGAGAGACCACCACAAACGGAAAAGCCAAACACAATAAAAGAGTAAAGACATCGAGATTTACGTGGTTCGGCAAGTTGCCTACGCCCACGGGTAAGGAGGGGATTTTCACTAATAGAAAGAGATAATACAAATTAGGATTACAAGTTCTCACAAAGAAACCCTAAAACAAATCTCTCAATCTCTAAAGATCTCCTCTCCAAAGATGCACAAACCCTCTCAAAGGTCGCTCCAAAACGTGCTTCTTAGCTTTCAAATAATCGTTTAGGGTTATTTATAAACTCTAAACGAACCGGTTTAAAACCAAAACCCGCTGACCGCCTGCATTAGTCGACTACTACTTGATTAGTCGACTACTCATCAGATTAGTCGACTACAACACGATTAGTCGACTACTGCACTCCAACGCAGAAACACACCTTTCGTCGTCGCAGATTAGTCGACTACTACCGCAGATTAGTCGACTACTAAGCCCTAAAACCGCTTGTGCATGTTTTGTGCATGTTCTACATTCTCCACCTCGCATATCATTTGATTTACCTCAAATTTTGGACTAACACCGTAAGAACACCAAGAACATCTAGAGATCACCATTAGCCAATCAGGGCCAATCCACCGCTGCCACTATCACGCGATCGCCACGCATCTCCACCGGATCAAGCTCACCGTAGTTCACCTCAAATCATCTCCACCTTACCCATTACCAAGGGCCATGCCCTCTTGGGCAAATCAACACGAAGCCGATATGAAGCAAGTCCAAGCAATGCTTAAACTTACTACCGTGACCACCTTGGTTAACATGTCCACTGGATTCTCATTCGTGTGCACCTTCATGAGAGAAATATCACCTTCCTCTATGACATCCGCACAAAATGATACCGACATCGATATGCTTGGTACGAGCATGATGAACCCGATTCTTCGCCAAGTGAATTGCACTCGATCGTCACACCACAAGTTCACGTTTTCTGCTCAATCCCAAATCGCCTAGAAGACCCCACAACCACAATGCTTCCTTCACTCCCTCTGTCATGGCCATGTACTCACCAGAGTAGAAAGTGCCATCAGAGCCTCGCAACATCGACGCCAACTAACCGGAGCCCCATGTATCTTGAATACATAACCAAGAGTAGATCGCCGCCTATCTAGATCGCCTCAGATAATCGAGTCCACAAACCCGTCAATCGACATGTTTCTCCACCAAAACAGACCCGTATCAGCGGTACCCTTTAAGTACGAGGACCCACTTCATCGCTTCCGGTCGCCTTTCCGGATTCGCCATGAATCTACCGACCACACTAACCGCTGTGAAATATCCGGCGTGTACACACCATTGCATACATTAAACCGCTAACCGCACTAGCATAGGAACACGCCCATGTGCTTTCTTCCACAGAGTGGGAGATTGATTACCGAAGCCTAAAGTGTGGAGCCAATGGAGTCACCACCGATTTAGCACTTTGCATCCCGAACCTCGCGATCACCCGCTCTATGTAGCCCTTCGACTCAAGAACAATCGCCGATTCGCCTCTCTTCTAATCTCCATACCCAGATTTTCCTAGCAAGACCCATGTCCTTCATCCCAACTCTTCACCAAGTTGAGATTTCAACCTATCTATCTCCACCCTGCTCTTAGAAGCAATAAGCATGTCATCCACATACAAAAGAAGATAGACAAAATTACCTCCGCTAAGCTTCAATGTAAACACAACAATCATGATCGCTGAAAATCCATGCTTCAAAGATGAAGGAGTCAAATCGCTTGTACCATCGCCGGGAGATTGCTTTAATCCATACGTTGACTTCCTCAAACGACACACATGATTCTCCTTATCCTCAACCTTGTAGCCCTCGGGTTGATGCATGTAGATCTCTTCATCCAAGTCTCCGTGCAAGAAGGTCGTTTTAACATCGAGTTGATCCACTCAAAATCACCATGAGCAACAATACTCAATAGCACCGAATAGAAGTATGTTTCACCACTGGAGAAAATATCTCATTGTAATCCACACCCTCTTTCTCAGGCAAAACCCTTAGCCACTAGCCTCGCCTTGTATCTTACACCACCGAGCTCGAAAGATCTTCCTTTCTTTTATACACCCACTTACAACCAATAGCTTTTCTTCCTACGGCAATGAGACCACCTCCCATGTTTGGTTCTTAGAAGAGATTCCATCTCTTCCTCCATCGCAGCCAACCAACTCTCACTATCCTTGTCCCGAATAGCTTCCTTGAAGGAGACCGCTCGTCCTCCTCCACCAGAGTCGTATTCAACCATATTAGCCGCCCATAGTGCTTCAGGTTGATCGCCCCCGCCTTCAAAACTCGCTGTATGCTCGCTTTGGCCTAGTGGAAGCCAAATTATCCTCAGTGCTTTGTTGTTGTAGTACTGTATTTTCCTCGCTGAACCTCCTCCCGCCAAGCTCATCATCTACGACTTCCCACTTGAGCATGATTAGAACCTAGTTGGTCTTTAGGTTCTATTTCAATAACCGAGACTTAGAAGTCTCACCGGTCATAACACCATCATCCTTGGACGCTTCTAGCAATCATGGATTTCTCATCAAAGGTAACATCCTGGCGACCACGAACTTTGAATCTTCCAGACACCAAAGGCGATAGCCTTTTACGCCTTTGCATATCCCAAGAATATTGCCTTCTTGGCCCTCGCGTCAAGCTTTCCCTCGTTGGCGTGATAGTAGGCGTACATCCAAAATTTCGAGCCTATCATAATCTGCATGCTCACGACCACACCCTATAGGTGTATCACCATCCATGTCGAATGTGGTGAGCGGTTCACAATGTAACAAGTCAGTAGCCACCGCCCACCATTCGTTGCCCAATCACGCATAAGATCGCATACTCACCGCTTTCTCCCGGTGTTGGTTCGATCTCTCCGCGACCCCATTCTGGCGTGGTGTAGACTGGCTGTCGGTGTCGAACAATTCCCTCGATCACGAACTCCTTGAAAGCACCATCGTATACTGCATGCCGTTATCGGATCTCGGCGTCTTCAATTTCTTTCTGTCTGTTCTCAACCATTGTTCTCCACTTCTTGAATGTCTCGAACACCTCATTCTTGTGCTTGAAAGTAAATCCAAGCATACCTAGAATAATCATCTATAAGCGAGACATAATACACGGAACCACCCTTGAAGTTGTCCGAGCCGGACCCCAAACATCCGTGTGCACATAATCTAGTATCCCTCTGCTCTTAGACTTGCTGTTGAAACTTGACCTGTGTGACTTTCCATACACACAATCCTCATAAAATCCATGCTATGTTCCTTGATTCTTGTGAGACCCTCTTTACCAAGCGAGAACTAGACCCTTCTCGACATATGCCCAAGCCGCCTATGCCATAACCGTGTGTGCTCACATGGGTCTCCACCACTTCGCCAGTTCAACGGCGCATCTCCACATCGCGGTCGTGCACGAGAGTATATAGATTACCGTGGCGAACACCCTTCATCACTACTAAGGAACCACGAACAACCTTCTTCACTCCGTTTTCGTCACAATCCGCAACCACCGAGTCCAAAGCACCAACGAGATAAGATTCTTCCGCAAGTCGGAACATGCCTCACATCCGTCAAGGTTGAACCACTCCATCATGCATCTTGATTTTGATATTACCTAGCCCCACTGTTTTACAAGCATGGTTATTCCCCATCAATACAGTTCCACCATCAATGCCTCTGTAGGTAGTAAACCACTTCCTATTTGGACACATATGGTAAGAGCAACCAGAATCAAGTATCCACTTCCGGAGATCTCCTCGCCACCCGTGACGACATAGCATTCCTTATCGCCCTTCCTCCTCAAACGTAGCTCGCTTCTTCCTTGCCCTCTCTCCTCTCGGTCTTGTTGTTGTTCTTCTTTCCACCTACTCTCTTATTTGGACGGTCGACTTTGAAATGCCCGGCTTCACCGCGACTTGAAACATCCTTTTCCTTAAGAGGTCTTGATTTAGATCTAGACTTTCCTCCCTTGCCTTTTCCTCGCTCATTGCTCCTTCCTCTTGCAAACAATCCTGCGCTTGTTCCTGTTACGCCGATTAGCCATGTCACTAGTTGCGGTCTTAGAAGATCGTCCGCTAGAAGTGCCGTTCTAGTCTCATCCATCTTGATTTTCTCCCACAAGCCTCGGTGTTTGCACGGGTTCTCATAAGACTTGAGGCAGTAGTAGAAGCGCTGATCCTCGTCTCCTACTTTAACATCTATGTCTTTCAAATTTGATATGATCCTATCAAACTTGTTGATGTGTTCCTGATTGATGAGCCCTCCTCCATCTTGCAAGTATACAATTTGGATTTTAAGTAGATCCGGTTAGTTAGACTCTTCGTCATGAAGGTACCTCTAACTTCTTCCACACGCCCGCTGGCCGTTTCCTCTCCATCTACCAAAGCTACATCCCTCTCAAAGCATAGGATAATCGGCCTGTGTTTTGAGATCCAACTCCTCCCAATCCTCATCGACATATCCTTGTTCTTCTTCTCCTTTCCATCCAAAGCCTTGTGCAATTTTTGCGAAATTAGAAAGTTTTCATCGCATCCTCCAATAGGAAAAGTCGTTCTTCCCATTGAACTTTTCAATCTCAATTTTCCCACTTTGGTGATTCTTGGTTGGCGCCATCCTCTGTTTGTCTTCGTGAATCCGCTTCTCGTGAATCACCAACACCCTCAAATTAGAAATTACACCACTTCCAATCAACAATAGCTCTGATACCAATTGTTGGGCGCGCGGACCGCGGAACCGTCGAGAGAAACCACCACAAACGGAAAAGCCAAACACAATAAAAGAGTAAAGACACGAGATTTACGTGGTTCGGCAAGTTGCCTACGTCCACGGGGTAAGGAGGGGGGATTTTCACTAATAGAAAGAGATAATACAAATTAGGATTACAAGTTCTCACAAAGAAACCCTAAAAACAAATCTCTCAATCTCTCTAAAGATCTCCTCTCCAAAGATGCACAAAACCCTCTCAAAGGCTGCTCCAAAACGTGCTTCTTAGCTTTCAAATAATCAGGTTTAGGGTTATTTATAAACTCTAAACGAACCGGGTTTAAAACCAAAACCCGCTGACCGCCAGATTAGTCGACTACTACCGCAGATTAGTCGACTACTCATCAGATTAGTCGACTACAACACGATTAGTCGACTATTCGCACTCCAACGCTAAACACACCTTCGTCGCTCGCAGATTAGTCGACTACTACTGCAGATTAGTCGACTACTAAGCCCGAAAACTGCTTGTGCATGTTTTTGTGCATGTTCTACAATAATAATACTAAATAATGAGAAAAAATTGCATAAGGAGATGTTAGCGTAACTTCAAGTTAGAGACTAGTTTTGTGCTTCAAGCCAGAAAGTCAGATGCAAATCATACCAAACATGTTATTATGCACACAAATAAGAGTACAAACTGAAATAAAAAGAGAAGGAAAAAGTGGGGAAAAAAAGGTGTGTATATATCTAATCAATGGCATTAACTACATCAACTTGCTAACTAAAAGGTAAGTACAAAAAAGATTGAACAAGGATTACTACACTTGGAAGTTTGGTCAAAGTGAGTCTTGTAGATATGCATGACGTCTTCAAAGTCTTGGTTAACGGGCAATTTCTGCTAAGGGTGTGTGCCCCAATTGCTCCATCTCCCAGCTGAGCTTAGTTGCAGCTTCATCATGCCTTGGCTCATATTCCTGCATTATGTACATCATCATGTTGATTAGCAAAAATATTATCTACTTTTCTTGGTAGTATTTGCTTTCAGATCCTATTGAACAGTTAATCATTAGATATGTGTAGATTCTTGGAGTTGTATTTTCATAGTTTCTTTTAGTTGAATCTCGGTGTTTTTTTGGCAACCCACTAAAACTAGGTCATGTTTAAACCTAATCTATTTTTTGGTTTGGGAAAAGCTAGGCCAATTCTAGCCCAACTTTTTTTAGCTCATTTTCAGCTTCATAACCATGCCGGAATCGACAAATGGGGACGGACCAACTATGGCCTGGTTAAAAAATAACTCAAGTCTGGCCTTATTGTTGTTGGGTTACCAAACAAAGCTTTATTAGGGTCACATAGCAAGTTGGAGATAAACCAGTTTTGTTAAACTAGTTTAGTTCTAGAACAGAGGGAGCTGGACCAATTCTGAACCGATTATATAAAACCAGTTTATCTCATGTTCTAGTTATTTGTCAAAATAAAATCAGGATTTAAACTGATTATATTCTGCTAAGCTGGTTTAATTAGAGTCGACAAACATGTATTTGGTAGAGAGGAAAAATCTTAAAAGAATGTAGAGAGAATCCAAAACAAACCTCGAGTTTGGACAATAATTCATGCGCATTTTGAGCAGAAACTATAATGTGACGAGCAGCTGGCGCAATAAATCCTTCATCTACAGCCTTGTCAATAAAACATAACAGCGAATTGTAGTATCCATCGACATTCAACAAACCAACCTGCTTGAATTTATTCGTGATAAATTAATCCTGCTAAAATTTTAAATAAAAGGAAATTACCATTATCTTTATTTATATTTTACCGGCTTATCATGGATCCCAAGCTGAGCCCAAGTGATGACTTCAAGCAGCTCCTCCAGTGTCCCATAACCACCTAAAATCCCATTTTAAACAGAACAAATTGTACTCTCATAACATAATCTCCACTTAATAAAGTTTTACCAATAAACACACGCGCGCGCACACACACACACTCACACTCATATATATATATATATAAAATATGATTGTTTATCAATCCTTTAAATATTTGAAAATTTGAAAATGAATATTACCTGGTAAAGCAACAAAAGCATCAGCATGTCGAGTCATCTCGGCTTTTCTTTGATGCATTCCTGATACAGCTCTGACCTCTCCTACCGTCTCTCCAGTTATCTGAAAACGCAAAATTGATATAACAATATGTAGACCATCTTATTGTGGGGATTTGATTTGATTAAGTGATCTAAGGAATTTCATAACGTTTCACATAATTCCAAAGGTATTTTTCACATAAAGAGAAAAAACTACTGGATTTTCAAGTACCATAGTTGTAACATAAACTTCCTATTTTAGGGAAGAAGATAACTCGGTGAATAGGACAAAAATACATAGAAAAATAAAAAGAAGAACCGAATACAAAATAACTTCAAGAAGGAAAACTAAAGAATTACTTCAGTGCCTATTCTAAGAAGGTAAAACACAATTAATTACCTAAAATCTACTTAATTGTTTTTCCAAAAACATTAATAACAATCGTTAATACCTCAAATGGCAGTAATATGAAAACGGAGGCAAAGCCTCACTCTATGAAAAACCCAAAACATTTTCCTTTAAAGAATAAAAATAAAATAAAACAAAATGTGTTGTACCTCTCTTGGCATTAGAGTCCTAGGAATCACCCTGAAAAAGTATAAAGGAAAAAAAACAAGTAAATTCAAACTCTAATTAATCAGACAAATCCTTTTCATTATTAATTCAATCAAATACTGACCCAATTACATGACGGCCGCCGTCATAAACGGCCTGTGAAACGAGGCCCATAAGCCCAATACTCCCTCCACCATAGACCAAATCAATGTCTCTCTTAACCTTCAATTTAACCACAATCATTCACTAATTAACAAGATAATTAATAATTAATATTCTTATAAATGGGTAAAGTACAGCTATCGCATATATCTCCAGTAACATTTATTATACTTCCCCAAATGATAAGCACTATTGAAATAACCGAGGGATGATTCATGCTACTGAACGTATAAATGAGGGGGTTATTTGAAATTTATCCTTTTGGAAAAATGAGACTTACTAATTCATGGCCGAGCTCAATTGCAGCAATTTGATAGCTCTGCTTTTTCCCTGGGCTGCTCCCACAAAACACACACACCCTTTTGAACCTTGAAGATGGAGCTCTCTCCATCTCTCTAAAGAATTTCACTATATTTATTGTGGTGTTGTTTTTTTCCCCCCCGCTCTGTTTATTAGCACTGCAGAGGAGGAGGAGGAGACGCGTTGGTCCTTTTAAACCCATGAGCTGCCATGAGATTTTGGTAGGGCCCACTGCGGTTTATCGTTTGAGGAGAAATTGGGAGTAAGAGAGGGTGTTCCGCAGGAACAATTAAGAAGGCCACGAGGACTCAATGCGCGGCGCCTTGCCGCGCCAATTAGATTAGCTGTTTTAGGATAAGAAAATAGGTAATGGGAAACTTATTGTTCAAGCCCCCCCCCAACCGCCGGGGATTTCTTTTCCAATTTAACAAGCACTCGTCGTTGTCAACGAGACGCTAGTTTTGGTCCCCAGCGTAGGTAGTAGAGTTTGGGTTGACTGCTGGGTGCTACAAAAGATGGTTATTCTAGGAGCAACGCATTTTTTTTTAAGGTTTAAGTATCAGAAAACTTCTCTTTATTTTGGATGATTACCAGATTAACCTCCCATAACTTTCAAAATATTAGAAAACCCCCCTCTTAAATTTGGGGTTATCAGAAAACCATCTTTAAATTTGAATTAGAAAAAACTTCTATCAGCTTTAATCGTAATTTTCACTGGCAATAATATTCAACTACCTAATTTTATTCACCCATGCAAAAATTGTGTTTATGATATTTAGTCTTTTTTTTTTTGGGGGTTGTGTTTTGATAAAATCTTAAACTCAAAGGGGGTTTTCTCATAACCCCTAAGTTAAGGGGTTTTCTGATATTTTGAAAACTATGCGAGGTAAACTGATAATGGTTCTGAGTTAAGGGGAGTTATCTAATATTCTATAAGCTATGGGAGTCTAGGTGATAATTGTCTAAAGTTAAGAGGAGTTTTTTGATATTTAGCCTTTTTTATTTGAAATTGCGATGCTTTTCTTGGAAAAAAGTAATGTGCTAAAACTTATTTTTATGAAGAAGATAACTCGGTGAATAGGACAAAAATACATAGAAAAATAAAAAGAAGAACCGAATACAAAATAACTTCAAGAAGGAAAACTAAAGAATTACTTCAGTGCCTATTCTAAGAAGGTAAAACACAATTAATTACCTAAAATCTACTTAATTGTTTTTCCAAAAACATTAATAACAATCGTTAATACCTCAAATGGCAGTAACAATGAAAACGGAGGCAAAGCCTCACTCTATGAAAAAACCCAAAACATTTTCCTTTAAAGAATAAAAATAAAATAAAAACAAAATGTGTTGTACCTCTCTTGGCATTAGAGTCCTAGGAATCACCCTGAAAAAAGTATAAAGGAAAAAAACAAGTAAATTCAAACTCTAATTAATCAGACAAATCCTTTTCATTATTAATTCAATCAAATACTGACCCAATTACATGACGGCCGCCGTCATAAACGGCCTGTGAAACGAGGCCCATAAGCCCAATACTCTCCACCATAGACCAAATCAATGTCTCTCTTAACCTTCAATTTAACCACAATCATTCACTAATTAACAAGATAATTAATAATTAATATTCTTATAAATGGGTAAAGTACAGCTATCGCATATATCTCCAGTAACATTTATTATACTTCCCCAAATGATAAGCACTATTGAAATAACCGAGGGATGATTCATGCTACTGAACGTATAAATGAGGGGGTTATTTGAAATTTATCCTTTTGGAAAAATGAGACTTACTAATTCATGGCCGAGCTCAATTGCAGCAATTTGATAGCTCTGCTTTTTCCCTGGGCTGCTCCCACAAAACACACACACCCTTTTGAACCTTGAAGATGGAGCTCTCTCCATTCTCTCTCTCTCTCTCTCTCTCTCTCTAAAGAATTTCACTATATTTATTGTGGTGTTGTTTTTTTCCCCCCCGCTCTGTTTATTAGCACTGCAGAGGAGGAGGAGGAGACGCGTTGGTCCTTTTAAACCCATGAGCTGCCATGAGATTTTGGTAGGGCCCACTGCGGTTTATCGTTTGAGGAGAAATTGGGAGTAAGAGAGGGTGTTCCGCAGGAACAATTAAGAAGGCCACGAGGACTCAATGCGCGGCGCCTTGCCGCGCCAATTAGATTAGCTGTTTTAGGATAAGAAAATAGGTAATGGGAAACTTATTGTTCAAGCCCCCAACCGCCGGGGATTTCTTTTCCATTTAACAAGCACTCGTCGTTGTCAACGAGACGCTAGTTTTGGTCCCCAGCGTAGGTAGTAGAGTTTGGGTTGACTGCTGGGTGCTACAAAAGATGGTTATTCTAGGAGCAACGCATTTTTTTTTAAGGTTTAAGTATCAGAAAACTTCTCTTTATTTTGGATGATTACCAGATTAACCTCCCATAACTTTCAAAATATTAGAAAACCCCCCTCTTAAATTTGGGGTTATCAGAAAACCATCTTTAAATTTGAATTAGAAAAACTTCTATCAGCTTTAATCGTAATTTTCACTGGCAATAATATTCAACTACCTAATTTTATTCACCCATGCAAAAATTGTGTTTATGATATTTAGTCTTTTTTTTTGGGGTTGTGTTTTGATAAAATCTTAAACTCAAAGGGGTTTCTCATAACCCCTAAGTTAAGGGGTTTTCTGATATTTTGAAAACTATGCGAGGTAAACTGATAATGGTTCTGAGTTAAGGGAGTTATCTAATATTCTATAAGCTATGGGAGTCTAGGTGATAATTGTCTAAAGTTAAGAGGAGTTTTTGATATTTAGCCTTTTTTTATTTGAAATTGCGATGCTTTTCTTGGAAAAAAGTAATGTGCTAAAACTTATTTTTATGAAGAACGTTTTTGGCTACTCGTGAAGTATCCGACGAGGGAAAGGTGCATCGTACCTCACGAGTACAAACAAGAAGCAAGAAAGTGTTTTTTTTTAAAAATACTGTTCTAGTTATTCCTTTTAAAAAAGGTACTGTTCTAGTTTTAAAATTATGTATTACTGCAGATTTTTTTGGGGACAAAATTTGATTATAGGTACCTAATGTATTAGCTAAATTTTATTTGATTCCTTAATATTTGAAAGTCATCAATAGAGATCCCTAATATTTTCTCTGTCATTAAATTATGTCCTTTTTTATATATTATATTATCTATTGCTGACGTGTCAGCTGATTGAACTATCGTTTCTCTCTCCTTTTTACCACGTAATCCCCTACAAGTTTTAAAATTATAAATAACATCCTGAAAGTTTTAAATATTATAATTAGCCCCTAAAACTTTTCAAAAGCAACAAGTGTTCCCCTAAAAAATTTACAACCAACCCCTAATAGTTTTAAAAATTATAAATAGCACCTTGAATGTTATTTGTAATTGTTAAACTTTTAGGGGGTTGTTTGTAAAATTTTTGAGGGCTTGTTTATAAAAATTCGAGGGTCTTTTTATAGTTTTTCAAACTTCTAGGGCTGTTTGCATATTTTTACAATAGCCCCCCTGAAAGTTCTAAAAATTACAAATAACTTTTAAGGTGCTATTTGTAATTTTTAAAACTTTTAGGGGGTTGGTTGCAAACTTTTTAGCGGATCACATGTAGTTTTTGAAAATTTTTTGGGGGCAATTTATAATGTTCAAAGCTTTTAGGATGTTATCGATAATTTTTAAAACTTGTAGGGGGTTACATGGCAAAAAGGAGAGAGAAAAGACAGTCCAGTCAGCTACCATGTCAGCAATAGATAACAGAAAATCTCAAAAAGGACCTAATTTGATGATGAAGAAAACGTTAGGGATCTCTGTTGATGATTTTCAAACATTAAGTACTCAAATGAAATTTGGCTAACACATTAGGGACCTATAGTGAAGTTTTGCCCTTTTTTTAGTAAATTGCACTTAAACACCATATAGTTTCTCACTTGTTGCACTTAAATACCACAAGTTATATTTTGGTGGAAAAAAATATCATAATATTTTTAAAATTTACATGTTACTACCATCAATCATGCAAACATGGAAATTTTAGATCTTTCTAACCATTAATACTTGCATACTAATTTTAGATCTTTCTAACCATTAATATTTGCTAAATTTGCTATAAATTTCTTTTCAAACTTATCTTAATTCAACATTAAAATAGAGTTTGAAAAAGACATTTGATTCAACAAATTTAACAAATATTAATGGTTAGAAAACTCTAAAATTAGTATGTAAGTATTACAAAGAAACATTCGGTAAAATATTTTCCGTTTACATGATCGATAGTAGTAATGTGTAAATTTTGGAAATATTATGGTATTTTTTACACCAAAATACAACTTGTAGTATTTAAGTGCAACAAGTGGGAAACTATATGCTATTTAAGTGCAATTTATCCCCTTTTTGTTGAAATAATAACAATATAAAACATTTGCTGCCAAAAAGGTTCTCTATAACGTCTTTCAGATATAATTTGTTGAATGCAATCGTTCTTAGTTAGCATTCCTCATAAAAATTTGATTGGGATCTAAACTAATTTTACTATCTTTTTTCTTTTCTTTTGATATATGAGTGGAAACTAACTAATATAAATATATGAGAAAATTAATGTTAAAATTGTTGAAGGAAGAAGTTTTAATTGGTTACAAAATGGAAAAAAAATCTAATAACAGTAAGTGAAGGTAGTTTTTTATTTCATCATATTACAAAATTTACTACTTTTGTACTAACATAAATAACTATGTCAGAGTCCTTATGAAATTGTCCTAAAAGATAGTGAGTTATCATGGACCCTACTCTTTGCTTATGCTAATACAAAAATAATATAAAATTTATATGCTAAAATATCAGATTGGTATATTTTGTTGACCCCTTTGACATTTTGGTATTTTTTATTACTCGATGAGAGTTTGGTAATTTTGTTGACCTTGAAGGTCAAATAAGCCTAAAACTTGGTCACGAGAAAGATTAGAAATTGGCCTCTCAAATCTTTGCTATTTTGATATTAGTCCCAAAATCATTAAAATTTGAAAGTAGCTTACCTATTTAACTTAATTATAAACTCAAACTCATTTTAAATTCTCATCTTCTCCATTTCATCATCTTAGAAACCTTTATCTATTTAACTTAATTATAAATCCAAACCCATTTTAAACTCTCATCTTGTTCATTTCATCCCCTTACAAATGTTAGAATTTTTGTAAAAGTTTTCCAAAATTTGGACTAAGCTTCAAACTACATATATGTTATAGTCTATATTTAATAAAAATACACTGTAGCTAAGTGGTTGAAATTTGTTTGAACAGATCATAGGTCACAGGTTCAAGTAGGGGCGGAGCTACAGTAGTTCGTGGGGGGACCGTCCCCCCCCCCCACCCAAAAAGTTTTCGCAAATTGAACTATAGTACATAGTTCATATGAAGGAAATAGCTTAAAGTTTATAACAAAGAGGACAAATAATAGATGCGGACTCACTGGCTACTAATGGGTATAACTGCATAAGAACTTTCACTACATATATTACTAGGAAACAGTCAAAACCAACAACCAAAAGAAATTTAAAAAAAGGCAATGGTGGGGCCCACTACATATTTTACTATGAATTGGGATTTTGTTGATTAGAAGCATATGAGATCTCTTTATTTATAGCTTATAGATTTGAAATCAAGCTAATAAAAAAAAATCTCTCGACCTCGTCAATCTATTCTCTATGGAGTGTGGATAGAGAGAGAAAGAGAGGAAAAGAGGTTTTGCATCTTATCCTCTGTTTCAATTTTACTTAGTACGAGAAAGTCCAATTGAGATTTCAGCATGAACATTTTATTCTTGATATGCCAGATCATCCTGAATTTTAGAATATGTTAATTATTTCCGAGTTGTGTCGAGGACTATCAGTTATAGGAAAGGCAAAAATCTACAATTTAATTGATATGTTGGTCCATCTTGTTTAACATTTCTGGTTTCTACTGCTACTACAAAACAAATATTTTTTATGAAATTTGTTTAAAAAGGCTTCGCAACAAGATGACTGATAGATTTTTAGCGGATAATTGTTTACATTAAAAAGGAACTTGCACAAAATTTTACCACTAACATGATCATAGAAGAGTTTGATTTGTTGAAGTGTCATCAGGTACATCTCTCTCAAGAGGTCCTTTATCTACTTCTCTTTCTTTTATGGTTTTAGATTGTCATGTGATTTTTAGTAATGGTATTCTATTATAGAAATTTTAGAATGAAAAAGATAGAAATTTGATTTGAAGTTAGTATTCTTCTTCTTATGAAATAAATAATGGAAAATTTCTGTAGCAATTCTTGCCCCAAGGTTAAATTCCTGGTTCCCCCTGGCTTTAAGTCTTGCCTCAACTTATTTAATCTAATAATTCTCTATAAGTTTAATATTAGACTTGGACTCGGACTCAGGTTCTGGTCATGGATCGGGGTTAATCAGGCTAAAGTAAAATGGGTGTTTTGTAGGTGCACTTTGCACTTAGCACACTGTCATAGGTGGCGCACCGTTGGCAGCAAGTGTGGGCGTTCCCATAGGTGGGCATACTACTTTGGGAGAAACCGAGTTAACCAACCGAACTGCCCGAACTTTGGCAGTTCGGTTCGGTTGTAAACTGACTTCGGGTCAGTTCGGGTTGAGCAAATCTCAACCCGAAATGCCCAAACCGGCTGAGGTTGTAAATATGAATTGGATTTTTGTTAGTGTCATCCCGCATCTAACGTCTAAACTGGGAATCCCAATTAATTCGCGTTCAATCACGGCTAATTAACGCAGTTTCCTTTCATAACTACTTTCCTAATCTCCAAACGTGGTTTCCTTTCATAACTAATTTTCTATTCTCTATGGCTCCTAATTAATCGCAACAGGTTGAGATTTGAGAGACAGAACCCCCGGTCTTTGACTCTTCGACTCCTAATGTTCCGTCTCAAAAGTCTCTTTGTCGATCGATGCTTCTTGCTTGTTTTTTTCCGCCTTCATTTTGTCTTTCCATTTTCCATCATCTAATAGTTCAAGCATGTGTGGACTCTATGGACTGATGGAAAAATTGTTGGGATCTCTTCCAGTTCTCTCACATAGGTATTTCATTATGATTTCATGTCTTTCTCATTGTTATAATAGTTGTCCCAATATAATTGATCTTTACTTGAAGGTCTCGCATTAGCACGTACGCGACCCAATAAAACCAACTCGAATCAAACCGAACCGAATATGGGCAGTTCGGTTCGGGTCCATCACTTGGGCTGTGCGATTTCGGTTTGGCGATTTTGGGTCAAAACCGATCCGATTGACCGATTGCACACCTCTAACTAAGGGCCTGTTTGGTTGATAGAAAGTATTAGAAGTAAGAAGTAAATCAAATCTATTATTTCTGAAATTATGAAGTAGTAAGTAGCGGAAGTACTACTTTTTTGTTTGTTTCGTAAATTTTTGAAATTAGAGGAAATAATATTTCTTCCACTTCATTAATTTTTTTTTGCTTGGTAGCAATTATAAATATTGTTAGGAAGAGAGAAATATGATCTTTCAGGATTTTATTTAGAGTATGGGAATATTCATATAATAACAAAAATAATTTTATTCCTAAACTGACTCAATTTCAGCTACTTCCGAGGTACTTCCGAGCATTGAGGGAAGGAAAAGATTCAAGAAGTAGAGATGACACGTAGGCGCCACGTCGGCTTCTAAGGAAGTACCGGAAGTAGCCTTTTCAGATAAACAAACATATTTTTCTTCTTAGAAGTAGCAGAAATAACGCCTATTTCATCTACTTCACCTACTTCAAAACTACTTCCGTGCAAACAAACAGGCCCTAAGCAGTCTAATATAACCTTTGGGTTTCTGAGCTGATCTGATTCATTAAACAAACCACTTAATGGTGTAGTGGGTTGAGTGGGTGTAACTGACCTGACATTTGGATTGCTCTCATTAATAGGCTCGCTATAAAGAACAAATATCGATTAACCAGAATTGATGATTTATTTGATCAATTACAAGGAGCACAAGTGTTCTCAAAGATTGATTTACGATCAGGATATCACCAACTCAAGATCAAAGGAGAAGATATTCCTAAGATGGCTTTTCAGACTCGATATGGACATTATGAATTTTTAGTAATGCTGTTTGGATTGACTAATGCACTAGAGACTTTCATGGATCTCTTGAATAATGTGTTTAAGCCTTTCTTAGATAAATTTGTAGTGGTGTTTATTGATGATATCATGATATACTCTCGAAGTCAGAAAGAGCATGAAGATCACTTGAGGATTATTTTACAAACTCTAAGAGAGAAAAATTTTGTATGCAGATAGAAACTCTAAGGTGTATTTTAGGTTGTAACTATGTTCAATATCTACAAGCTAAACTGTGGTTGGAATGATGAAATAGTAGTAAACTCTATGACTTGTTGAAGAAAAACCTTGAGCACTAGATTTGATGAAGTATGCTATTGTTGCAAAGGTTGAATATGGGATCGCTACTCAGAAATTAATTATTGGAAAATTTATAACTGACTGCACTGAGTCGCGTAACCCCGAGGTCTAAACAACAATTAATTCTCGGGGGCGTGACACTAGCAACTCTTGGGATGGATTAAACACCTATATAAAGCCCTCTACTCAACACCAAAATATATACAAGCACTCTCACATATCCTTTAAAAACTGCAATGCCCGTTTGAGTCCAATTCCATGCAGATCGAGGAGGTCATAGTCCAAAGTCAGCCCAAGAAGGTCACCTAGTGCCTGAACCTGATCAAAGTGATCGTGGAGGATCTAATTGGTGCACACTAGTACACTCAAATTTCTGCTCCTGAAAGCAAATCAGCTTTAGGATCCTTGCACGGGAATAGGCCAAATCTTACTTTAAGTTCAAGGTTTTAGGATGCGCAGTGACTCGAATCAGTTTCCTACAGAAAGTATTTTAGAAAAGTTTATATTCCCTGTCTTAATTTTTCCTTTTTGTTCTAACATTCTTAAAGCAATATGTTCTATTTCGTAATGGATCTTATAAGAGTTATGTGAATCGACTGCCTGAAACTCGAGAGCTTTTAGGAACCAATTTCAATACATGGCGATGCAAGGTGATCTTTGAGATGCAACTCCAAAAGATTTATTATATTGTCTCAGAAGACAAGCCAACGTTCAAGGAGGACGACAAAGCAAACTAGGACCGCTATGACACCTTTTTTAGGAGTTATCTCCTGAATTATCTGGCTGACCACCTTGCAGATGTTTACACTTATTAAGCCTCTGTGAAGGACATCTGGAGTGCACTAGAGCAATAGTTCGAAGATGAGAAAAAGCTTTTCAAAACACATCTCATTGACAAGTTCTGCAATCTCAAGTTTGAAGATGACAAAGTGAGTTAACCTCAAGTCAAGGTCGAAAAACTTGTCATGAAGTTAAAAAATGAGAAGATCGAGCTTTGTGACACCTTCATTGCCGGTGCCATTGTCAATAAATTCCCTCTTTCATAGATGTCTTTCTCAACAGATATTCATAGGAAGAAGACACAAGTTTTATTAGCAGAATTGAAGTGGCTTATTCGGATTGAGGATGAAGTTAGGACTTCCACTAAAAATGAATTGCTCACTAAGCAAAAGGCGTCAGCTAACGTAGTATCTGTAAACCAGTCCACGACTTTAACAACAACAAAAAAAAGAATTTTAAGAAGAAGTTCATTGCTCCAAAGAATCTCAATGTGTAAAAGAAAGAGTTCAAGAAGAATGGTTAGTGCTGCAATTGTGAAAAGAAGGAGCACTTTATAAAGCCATGTAAATCACCAAAGGAGAATACAAACAACGTCAACCATGCTGCTGAAGTCAACCATGTTGCAAAAGTTTAGAACTTTGTGGTTATACTTTTTTAGGTGACAAATTCTCTTAATGCTTCTAAAATGGTGGTTAGACATTGGTGCTACAAATCATATTTGCATCAATACAAATATTTTTACTTCTTATATTGCTGCTAGTGAGAATGTATCAATGGCTAATCGCTCTGCTATTAGACTCCCTGAAACTAGGACAATAGTGATAACACTTATTTCTGAAAAAACTCTTACTCTCAAGAATGTGAAGCATGTTCCGTCAATTGCAAAGAACCTGGTTCCTGGAAGTCTCCTCGATGATGTTGGAATGCGGCTGGATCCCTAACAAGGAAAATTTATTCTATCTTATCAAAAAGTTTATTATGGTAATATTTATCTCATGGATGGAATGTATAAGATAAGTACTGCAAGCTCTGTCTTAGCTATCAATGAAGTTTCTATTTCTATGTACTCTTCTTCTCTTTGGCATTATCTACGTGGTCATGTTAATTATAGAAAAATATTTAACATGAAAAAATTAGGACTCCTATCTAATTGTGGGGTGGTGATAAGTCAAGTCAATGTAAAGTTTGTTTGGAAGCCAAGATCACAAGAAAACCTTTTTAGAGTGGCACAAGAAGTACACAATTACTAGAGTTAGTACACTTCGACACTTATGACTTCAAAAGTTTTACTCCTACAGGAGGCATGAAATACTTCATCACTTTCATTGATGACCACTCTCGATATTGCCATGTTTACTTACTAAAAAAAATGAAGCCTTTAGTAAGTTTATAGAGTTCAAGACTTGAGTAGAAAAACAACTTGGTCACCTAGTAAAGAAACTTAAAAGTAATAGAGGAGAAGAGTACCAATCCAAGGAAGCAGAATCTTACTTCAGAGAATATGGGATAGTTGCTGAGACAATGACTCCTTATTCACCACAATCTAATGGGATTGCAGAAAGAAAAAATTAAAATCTAATAGAGATCATAAACTCAAAGCTTATCACCTCTAGCCTTCCAAATTGCTACTGGGGCAAGGCAACATTACTAGCAAATTGAATCTTAAATCGGATATTATATTCTAAATCTGATATAGCATCACATCAATACTGGTTTGGTTATCTTACTCCTTTAGATAATCTAAAGCATGGGGTGTCTTGCCTATGTTAGAATACCTAATATCAGAAGGTCAAAGCTGGGACCAAAGGCAGATAAATGCATCTTTATGGGATTTGTCGAAGACAGTGATGCAAGTAGGTTCTTAGATCTCGATACCAACTCAAGTATTGAAGCTTGAGATGCAAAATTTTTTGAGGATAAGGTTATCAAAGATAAAAATTTGTCATTTAAAGATATACCAGAGAACTCTGAATTAACTCCAACTACACTAGAAGAACCTACTACTCTAGAGGAATCTACTCAAGATGAAGAAGCTGCTATTCTAAAAGAAGTTTCAGAGCCTCCTATCAAGCGGGTAAGAAAGGTAAAGGATTTTGGTGATGATTCTTTATGTATAATGTAGAAGATGATCATTTAACCTCTCATGATGCTATGAGATCCAAAGATACATTATTATGAAAGGCAACTGTAGAAGATGCGATGAATTCTCTTCTTCAAAATCACATTTGGGAGTTTGTTGATCTTCAAGAAGAAGCAAGACCTAGCATGTGCAAATGGATCTTCAAACGGAAGTTTCGTACTGACAGTACCATTGATAGTACAAGGCAAGATTGGTGGCCAAATAATTCTCTCAAAAGGAAGGCATCGACTTCTTTGACATCTTTACACCAGTTTGTCTTATCATGACCATTAGAGTGCTTATCGTTTGGCCTGCCATATTGGAGCTTGTTTTGCACCAGATGGACGTGAAGACAATGTTCTTAAATGGAGATCTCACTGAAGAAATCTATATGGAGCAACCAGAAGAATATATTGTTGATGGCATGAACAACAATGTATGCAAATTGACCAAGTCCCTTTATTGTCTAAAGTAAGCTCCTAAACTCTGGCATGAGAATTTTGACAAAGTCGTTCATGGTGATGGGTTTCAAGTCAGTCAGTCTGACAAATGCCTCTAGATCAAAAATATTAGAGAGAAGGTACTTGTTATTGTTTCGGGTCTTTTAAAATTATAATTAACTCAGATTATAATTAAAAGACTTACAATGAAACTAAGAAAAAATTTATATTTAATGGGGTTTTTTCTGTGTGTCGATGGAACGTCGATCTTGTATGCCGTTGACACACCGACTAAGACGATGAGTCCTTTGTTGTTGATGAGAACTTAGTTTCTTGGAAGATAACTCAGTCTTCTCTTAGCAACTTTTACTCAATAGAATCACAAGTGCGAGATTAGTAATCTCCTTATGCGTGTGTGTTGATCTCTCTATGATCAGATTGGCCCCACAAAATGGGCAATCTCCTCTCCTTTTATAGACTAAAAGAGAGAGTTAATGGCCTTTAAATGTGGATTAAGTGGTCATTAAAATAGGAGATAGTGGAAAGCGGTTATCTCCTTGAAAATAGCCCTCAAACGGCTATTTGGCGGGGTTCGTTGATTTGGCGAAATTTGCTGAAGACGTCTGGGCAAGGCTCGCTTGAACTTGGGTGAACTTTCTTCGAAACTGTGGATGATGTGGCCCACTTGGGTTGTTATGAGTGAAGTTCGTTGATTGGCGAACTTCCTTTGTGAGTTCGAATTTAGCACAGAATTTGACTCGTAGTTCGACTGACTAATGATGCCTTTTGACTCGGTCTGGGGTGTGAATTGGGAGTCGTCCTGCTCTTGACTTGGTCGAGTCGAGATGAGATGAGCTGCGTGGAGAGGTCACTACAGCTGTTTGAGAGTCGACCCGTTATTGACTTGGTCGAGTCGAGATGAGATGAGCTACGTGGCGAGGTCCGCTACAGCTGTTTGAGAGTTGACCCATTCTTGACTTGGTCGAAGTCGAGATGAGATGAGCTGCGTGGAGAGGTCACTACAACTGTTTGAGAGTCGACCGTTATTGACTTGGTCGAAGTCGAGATGAGATGAGCTGCGTGGAGAGGTCACTACAACTGTTTGAGAGTCGACCGTTATTGACTTGGTCGAAGTCGAGATGAGATGAGCTGCGTGGAGAGGTCACTACAACTGTTTGAGAGTCGACCGCTATTGACTTGGTCGAAGTCGAGATGAGATGAGCTGCGTGGAGAGGTCACTACAACTGTTTGAGAGTCGACCGTTATTGACTTGGTCGAAGTCGAGATGAGATGAGCTGCGGGAGAGGTCACTACAACTGTTTGAGAGTCGACCGTTATTGACTTGGTCGAAGTCGAGATGAGATGAGCTGCGTGGAGAGGTCACTACAACTGTTTGAGAGTCGACCGTTATTGACTTGGTCGAGTCGAGATGAGATGAGCTGCGGGAGAGGTCACTACAACTGTTTGAGAGTCGACCCGTTATTGACTTGGTCGAGTCGAGATGAGATGAGCTGCGTGGAGAGGTCACTACAACTGTTTGAGAGTCGACCGCTATTGACTTGGTCGAAGTCGAGATGAGATGAGCTGCGTGGAGAGGTCACTACAACTGTTTGAGAGTCGACCGCTATTGACTTGGTCGAGTCGAGATGAGATGAGCTGCGGGAGAGGTCACTACAACTGTTTGAGAGTCGACCGCTATTGACTTGGTCGAAGTCGAGATGAGATGAGCTGCGTGGAGAGGTCACTACAACTGTTTGAGAGTCGACCGTTATTGACTTGGTCGAGTCGAGATGAGATGAGCTGCGGGAGAGGTCACTACAGTGTTTGAGAGTCGACCGCTATTGACTTGGTCGAGTCGAGATGAGATGAGCTGCGTGGAGAGGTCACTACAACTGTTTGAGAGTCGACCGCTATTGACTTGGTCGAGTCGAGATGAGATGAGCTGCGTGGAGAGGTCACTACAACTGTTTGAGAGTCGACCGTTATTGACTTGGTCGAGTCGAGATGAGATGAGCTGCGTGGAGAGGTCACTACAACTGTTTGAGAGTCGACCCGTTATTGACTTGGTCGAGTCGAGATGAGATGAGCTGCGTGGAGAGGTCACTACAACTGTTTGAGAGTCGACCGTTATTGACTTGGTCGAGTCGAGATGAGATGAGCTGCGTGGAGAGGTCACTACAACTGTTTGAGAGTCGACCGTTATTGACTTGGTCGAGTCGAGATGAGATGAGCTGCGTGGAGAGGTCACTACAACTGTTTGAGAGTCGACCGTTATTGACTTGGTCGAGTCGAGATGAGATGAGCTGCGTGGAGAGGTCACTACAACTGTTTGAGAGTCGACCGTTATTGACTTGGTCGAGTCGAGATGAGATGAGCTGCGTGGAGAGGTCACTACAACTGTTTGAGAGTCGACCGTTATTGACTTGGTCGAGTCGAGATGAGATGAGCTGCGTGGAGAGGTCACTACAACTGTTTGAGAGTCGACCGTTATTGACTTGGTCGAGTCGAGATGAGATGAGCTGCGTGGAGAGGTCACTACAACTGTTTGAGAGTCGACCGTTATTGACTTGGTCGAGTCGAGATGAGATGAGCTGCGTGGAGAGGTCACTACAACTGTTTGAGAGTCGACCGTTATTGACTTGGTCGAGTCGAGATGAGATGAGCTGCGTGGAGAGGTCACTACAACTGTTTGAGAGTCGACCGTTATTGACTTGGTCGAGTCGAGATGAGATGAGCTGCGTGGAGAGGTCACTACAACTGTTTGAGAGTCGACCGTTATTGACTTGGTCGAGTCGAGATGAGATGAGCTGCGTGGAGAGGTCACTACAACTGTTTGAGAGTCGACCGTTATTGACTTGGTCGAGTCGAGATGAGATGAGCTGCGTGGAGAGGTCACTACAACTGTTTGAGAGTCGACCCGTTATTGACTTGGTCGAGTCGAGATGAGATGAGCTGCGTGGAGAGGTCACTACAACTGTTTGAGAGTCGACCGTTATTGACTTGGTCGAGTCGAGATGAGATGAGCTGCGTGGAGAGGTCACTACAACTGTTTGAGAGTCGACCGTTATTGACTTGGTCGAGTCGAGATGAGATGAGCTGCGTGGAGAGGTCACTACAACTGTTTGAGAGTCGACCGTTATTGACTTGGTCGAGTCGAGATGAGATGAGCTGCGTGGAGAGGTCACTACAACTGTTTGAGAGTCGACCGTTATTGACTTGGTCGAGTCGAGATGAGATGAGCTGCGTGGAGAGGTCACTACAACTGTTTGAGAGTCGACCGTTATTGACTTGGTCGAGTCGAGATGAGATGAGCTGCGTGGAGAGGTCACTACAACTGTTTGAGAGTCGACCGTTATTGACTTGGTCGAGTCGAGATGAGATGAGCTGCGTGGAGAGGTCACTACAACTGTTTGAGAGTCGACCGTTATTGACTTGGTCGAGTCGAGATGAGATGAGCTGCGTGGAGAGGTCACTACAACTGTTTGAGAGTCGACCGTTATTGACTTGGTCGAGTCGAGATGAGATGAGCTGCGTGGAGAGGTCACTACAACTGTTTGAGAGTCGACCCGTTATTGACTTGGTCGAGTCGAGATGAGATGAGCTGCGTGGAGAGGTCACTACAACTGTTTGAGAGTCGACCGTTATTGACTTGGTCGAGTCGAGATGAGATGAGCTGCGTGGAGAGGTCACTACAACTGTTTGAGAGTCGACCGTTATTGACTTGGTCGAGATGAGATGAGATGAGCTGCGTGGAGAGGTCACTACAACTGTTTGAGAGTCGACCGCTATTGACTTGGTCGAGATGAGATGAGATGAGCTGCGTGGAGAGGTCACTACAACTGTTTGAGAGTCGACCGTTATTGACTTGGTCGAGATGAGATGAGCTGCGGGAGAGGTCACTACAACTGTTTGAGAGTCGACCGCTATTGACTTGGTCGAGATGAGATGAGCTGCGTGGAGAGGTCACTACAACTGTTTGAGAGTCGACCGCTATTGACTTGGTCGAAGTCGAGATCGCCAGCAATGGCTCGACATTCAACCGAGGTTCGCCAAGCGTGGCTCGACATTCAACCGAGGTTCGCCAAGCGTGGCTCGACATTCAACCGAGGTTCGCCAAGCGTGGCTCGACATTCAACCGAGGTTCGCCAAGCGTGGCTCGACATTCAACCGAGGTTCGCCAAGCGTGGCTCGACATTCAACCGAGGTTCGCCAAGCGTGGCTCGACATTCAACCGAGGTTCGCCAAGCGTGGCTCGACATTCAACCGAGGTTCGCCAAGCGTGGCTCGACATTCAACCGAGGTTCGCCAAGCGTGGCTCGACATTCAACCGAGGTTCGCCAAGCGTGGCTCGACATTCAACCGAGGTTCGCCAAGCGTGGCTCGACATTCAACCGAGGTTCGCCAAGCGTGGCTCGACATTCAACCGAGGTTCGCCAAGCGTGGCTCGACATTCAACCGAGGTTCGCCAAGCGTGGCTCGACATTCAACCGAGGTTCGCCAAGCGTGGCTCGACATTCAACCGAGGTTCGCCAAGCGTGGCTCGACATTCAACCGAGGTTCGCCAAGCGTGGCTCGACATTCAACCGAGGTTCGCCAAGCGTGGCTTCGACATTGAGCGAGGTTCGCCAAGCGTGGCTCGACATTCAACCGAGGTTCGCCAAGCGTGGCTCGACATTCAACCGAGGTTCGCCAAGCGTGGCTCGACATTCAACCGAGGTTCGCCAAGCGTGGCTCGACATTCAACCGAGGTTCGCCAAGCGTGGCTCGACATTCAACCGAGGTTCGCCAAGCGTGGCTCGACATTCAACCGAGGTTCGCCAAGCGTGGCTCGACATTCAACCGAGGTTCGCCAAGCGTGGCTCGACATTCAACCGAGGTTCGCCAAGCGTGGCTCGACATTCAACCGAGGTTCGCCAAGCGTGGCTCGACATTCAACCGAGGTTCGCCAAGCGTGGCTCGACATTCAACCGAGGTTCGCCAAGCGTGGCTCGACATTCAACCGAGGTTCGCCAAGCGTGGCTCGACATTCAACCGAGGTTCGCCAAGCGTGGCTCGACATTCAACCGAGGTTCGCCAAGCGTGGCTCGACATTCAACCGAGGTTCGCCAAGCGTGGCTCGACATTCAACCGAGGTTCGCCAAGCGTGGCTCGACATTCAACCGAGGTTCGCCAAGCGTGGCTCGACATTCAACCGAGGTTCGCCAAGCGTGGCTCGACATTCAACCGAGGTTCGCCAAGCGTGGCTCGACATTCAACCGAGGTTCGCCAAGCGTGGCTCGACATTCAACCGAGGTTCGCCAAGCGTGGCTCGACATTCAACCGAGGTTCGCCAAGCGTGGCTCGACATTCAACCGAGGTTCGCCAAGCGTGGCTCGACATTCAACCGAGGTTCGCCAAGCGTGGCTCGACATTCAACCGAGGTTCGCCAAGCGTGGCTCGACATTCAACCGAGGTTCGCCCACAAGCGGTGGTTTGAGGTTCGCCCACAACGATGGTTTGGCGAGGTTCGCATGTTTTGTTAAGCGACCTTCACTATAGCTTGTTGTGGGTTAGATTGTGGGCCCATTCGAAGTGTTTAGCCCATGGGCATTCACTTCTTGGATCCAAGCTAAACATTAGTCTGGGTAGAAATATATTTTAACCGTCTACAGTTATCTGTCTATATGTAGATAATATGCTTATCATTGGTACTTGATCTGTAGATAGTCGCATCTATGAAGAACTTTCTATCAACTCAGTTCTACATGAAAGATCTTGGAGATGCTGATATAATTCTTGGGATCACGGTCGTTCGGTTAACGAATGGGATTGGCCTAACTCAGTTTCATTACATTGGGAATATGTTGAAGAAATATCAATCTTTCGATCTTCTAGAGGTCTCGATACTATATGACTGCAACAAGAAGATTCAAGCCAACTCAGGAAGATTGATGAAATAGCTAAAATACTCAAGAATCATCGGTAGTCTTATGTACACTATGAGCTGCACAAGACCAAATATAGTTTTCACTATTGGGATACTTAGCAAATTTACAAGCAATCTGGAAAGTCTCATTGGGGTGTTTTTGAAAGAGTAATAGGGTCTTAAAAGGAACGATGCATCTGGGTTTGTTCTTCTCCGGATATACTACAATTATAGAAGATTTCTCAGATGCCAGCTGGTGCTCAGAACCAGATGAGTGCAAATCCATAGAAGGATTTGCATTTACTATAGGAAGTGCAACAGTCTCATGGAAATCTAAGAAGCAGACAGTTATTACACAGCTATCCATAGAGTCTGAGTTTTATGCTCTATCTACAGCAGGAGATGAGGATGAGTTGCTCATAAACCTCTTCAGAGACCTTTCGTTAAATGAACTGTAAAGAGCAGTGATTACTATCTATTGTGATAAACAGGCAACGGGTGCTGTGGCAGCAAACTTGTTGTTCAACTGAAAGAAGCGAAAAATTCGTTTGAAGCATGGTTACCTTAATGAGTTAATCAATCGAGTCATCTCGGCTTTTCTTTGATGCATTCCTGATACAGCTCTGACCTCTCCTACCGTCTCTCCAGTTATCTGAAAACGCAAAATTGATATAACAATATGTAGACCATCTTATTGTGGGGATTTGATTTGATTAAGTGATCTAAGGAATTTCATAACGTTTCACATAATTCCAAAGGTATTTTTCACATAAAGAGAAAAAACTACTGGATTTTCAAGTACCATAGTTGTAACATAAACTTCCTATTTTAGGGAAGAAGATAACTCGGTGAATAGGACAAAAAATACATAGAAAAATAAAAAGAAGAACCGAATACAAAATAACTTCAAGAAGGAAAACTAAAGAATTACTTCAGTGCCTATTCTAAGAAGGTAAAACACAATTAATTACCTAAAATCTACTTAATTGTTTTTCCAAAACATTAATAACAATCGTTAATACCTCAAATGGCAGTAACAATGAAAACGGAGGCAAAGCCTCACTCTATGAAAACCCAAAACATTTTCCTTTAAAGAATAAAAATAAAATAAAACAAAATGTGTTGTACCTCTCTTGGCATTAGAGTCCTAGGAATCACCCTGAAAAAGTATAAAGGAAAAAACAAGTAAATTCAAACTCTAATTAATCAGACAAATCCTTTTCATTATTAATTCAATCAAATACTGACCCAATTACATGACGGCCGCCGTCATAAACGGCTCAGAAACGAGGCCCATAAGCCCAATACTCTCCACCATAGACCAAATCAATGTCTCTCTTAACCTTCAATTTAACCACAATCATTCACTAATTAACAAGATAATTAATAATTAATATTCTTATAAATGGGTAAAGTACAGCTATCGCATATATCTCCAGTAACATTTATTATACTTCCCCAAATGATAAGCACTATTGAAATAACCGAGGGATGATTCATGCTACTGAACGTATAAATGAGGGGTTATTTGAAATTTATCCTTTGGAAAAATGAGACTTACTAATTCATGGCCGAGCTCAATTGCAGCAATTTGATAGCTCTGCTTTTTCCCTGGGCTGCTCCCACAAAACACACACACCCTTTGAACCTTGAAGATGGAGCTCTCTCTCTCTCTCTCTCTCTCTCTCTCTCTCTCTCTAAAGAATTTCACTATATTTATTGTGGTGTTGTTTAGCCCATGGGCATTCACTTCTTGGATCCAAGCTAAACATTAGTCCGGGTAGAAATATATTTTAACCGCCTACGCTTATCCGCCTATATGTAGATAATATGCTTATCATTGGTACTTGATCGTAGATAGTCGCATCTATGAAGAACTTTCTATCAACTCGGTTCTACATGAAAGATCTTGGAGATGCCGATATAATTCTTGGGATCACGGTCGTTCGGTTAACGAATGGGATTGGCCTAACTCAGTTTCATTACATTGGGAATATGTTGAAGAAATATCAATCTTTCGATCTTCTAGAGGTCTCGATACTATATGACGCAACAAGAAGATTCAAGCCAACTCGGAAGATTGATGAAATAGCTAAAATACTCAAGAATCATCGGTAGTCTTATGTACACTATGAGCTGCACAAGACCAAATATAGTTTTCACTATTGGGATACTTAGCAAATTTACAAGCAATCTGGAAAGTCTCATTGGGGTGTTTTTGAAAGAGTAATAGGGTCTTAAAAGGAACGATGCATCTGGGTTTGTTCTTCTCCGGATATACTACAATTATAGAAGATTTCTCAGATGCCAGCTGGTGCTCAGAACCAGATGAGTGCAAATCCATAGAAGGATTTGCATTTACTATAGGAAGTGCAAGTCTCATGGAAATCTAAGAAGCGACAGTTATTACACGCCTATCCATAGAGTCGAGTTTTATGCTCTATCTACGCCAGGAGATGAGGATGAGTTGCTCATAAACCTCTTCGAGACCTTTCGTTAAATGAACTGTAAAAGCGGTGATTACTATCTATTGTGATAAACAGCAACGGTGCCGTGGCAAAGAAACTTGTTGTTCAACTGAAAGAAGCGAAAAATTCGTTTGAAGCATGGTTACCTTAATGAGTTAATCAATCACGGAGTCATCTCAGTGATCAACGTTCATTCTCCAGAGAATATTGCCAATCCTATAACGAAAGATCTGAAGAAGGATTTGATGGAGAAAATGTCTGCTAAAATGGGTCTTAAAGCTATATAAGTTTCATTTTTATTTTCCATGTAATCGAGTTATTAGTTCAAAGCTTAGGTACTCTTAAGATATTGGTTCAAAAATGACAATAAAACTTGTGTTTATCCTACTATGTGGATATTGGTTTTAAAAACCTTAATGAGTCCAAGATATTTTGGATGTGGGTTGTAAGTGGGAACATACCCAAAGGACTCACCTATGTTAGGATAGAATTTTGGTCATTTCCATGAAGTCTTAAAGCAGTAAAATTTCAAAATCCTAATTAAAGCTAGGAAAGAGCACATGGCCTTAAATGTGCTAACTTTCAGGCAAAGATAAGTGGTTCAAGGTGTTATCTACCACTGTTTGGTTTAATCTATGTGTGATTACCAAACTATATTTAAGTTTTGGCTCAAGACCAAGTTCACCATGTACTCAACTACCTCTTAGTTGATCTAAAAGAGAATTCAAGTCTATACGACATTTTCTTTGTGCACATTAGTTAAAACAATGTTAGTTTGAAATTTGTAGGGGATAGATAGAGTTTTTGTAAAAAAAATTCCAAAACCTGGCTAAGTTTCAGCTACATATAAATTATAGTATACATTTTAATAAACAAATGCATTGTAGCTTAGTGATTAAAACCTTTTTGAACAAATCATTGGTCACAGGTCTGGCAAGCCTCAACTCATTTAATCTAATAGTTCTTCATAAGTTAAATATTGGACTTGGACTTGGACTCGAGTTCCGGCTTGGGTTAGGGTTCAGGTCGGGGATCGGGACTAATCGGGCTGAGGTGCAATGAGTGCTTTGTGCACTTTGCACTTAGCACGTTGGCGTTGGTGCACATAGGTGGCGCATTGTCGGCAGCAACGTTGGCCACACCGCAAGCTGCTTTGTAGCATAGTTTGAGCTAGAGGGTGACAGTTGGACTCATAACCTGACTACCCTAAGTGGTCTAGTATGACCTTTGGGCTTCTGAACTGATATGTTTAAGGGCTCCTTACCAGTTAATGGTGTAATAGGCTGAGTGGGTGTAACTAACATGACCTTTAGGTTGCTCTCATTAATAGCTGGTAAATCTTGAGCTGAGTTTGACATCTATATAAAGCTCTCAACTCAATACCAGAATATATACAAGCTCTCTCACCTATGCTCTAGAAACTGCAGTTCTCTTTGAGTCCAATTCTATGCCAGACTATGGAGGTCATAGTCTGAAGTCAGACCGAGGAGGTCGTCTAGTGCCTAAACTTGATCAAAGTGATTGTGGAGGGTCTGGTTGGTGCTCATCAGTACACTCAAGTTATTTTTCCTGAAAGCAACTCGTGTTTGGGATCCTTGCACCGGAGTAGGCCGAATCTTGCTTTAAGTTTAGCATTTTAAGATACACAACAACTTGAACCAGGTTTTTTAACAGCAAGTATTTCAGGAAAGTTCACATTCCCTATTTTAATTTTTCCCTTTTGTTGTAACAACAAACCCCTTACCCATTTAACTCAATTATAAACCCAAACCCATTTCAAACTCTCATCTTCTCCATATCCTGATAAATGAAAAACCTATTTAATTCAATTATAAATCAAAATCCATTTTAAACTCTCATTTTCTCAATTTTATTCCCTAAATTCCTTACCTATTGAACTCAATTACAAATCCAAACCCATTTGCAACTCTCATCTTCTCCATTTCAAACCCAAAAGTTTGAAGTCAGCTTGGATTTGCAATTGAGTTTAATGGGTAAGGGATTTATAAAGGGATGAAATGAAGAAAATGAGTGTCTAAAATGAGTTTGGATTTGTAATTGAATCAAATGGGTTTTAGGTTTGTAAGGGGATGAAATGGAGAAGACGAGAGTTTGAAATGAGTTTGGATTTGTAATTAAGTTAAATGGGTAAGAGGGTCTGTAAATGACGAAATGGAGAAGATGAGAGTTTAAAATGAGTTTGGGTTTGTAATTAAGTTAAATATTTAATCTACTTTCAAATTTTAATAATTTGGGGGACTGATATCAAAATAGTGAAGATTTGAGGATTTTTAAAATTTTCTCACTAGCAACCAAGTTTCGGGCTATTTGACCATTGGGGTCAACAAAAAAAAACCAAAATGCCATCGGAGTAACAAAAAAATACCAAATTGTCAAATGGGTCAACATAAAGAAACCAATATAGTATTTTAGCCAAAATTTGTAGGACTTTTTAGATATTAGTCATTAAATTATAATTATTTTGATATTAGTTCCCCAAATCTTTATATTTTGATATTAGTCCCCAAATTGAATTAATATGTTAATCTTAGTCCATTTGTGGGTTTTAGTATTAAAAGCCCGCAACCCTAGTTAAGTTTAAAGTAACAATGGATGGTTAATTACAAAAATATCTCCCACCACCCACGCCCCCCCTCCCCCCGCCCTCCCTCTCTCTCCCCCCTGCTTTCCGCTCTCTTCTATAGAAATCCATTGAGGAAACGGGTTCACTATTAATGGACCATTGGTGAAAGGAGAGAGGTGAAGCGGGTTCAGTTTGGGGCTCTATCGGGTTTAATTAAGTTTGAAAGGTTTGTAAGTTTGGGTGTTAGGACTGAGCAGTATAACTGTCAATTCAAGAAAATACCTAAACATGACAGAATATTTTTCAACATTTATAATTCTAACTAACCAGAGAGCCTAATATCAAGATATTAACGCAATTTGGAGGACTAATATCAAAATATGAAGTTTAGGGGGACTAATATCAACATTTATAACTCCAACAAACGTGGCGTGAGAACCCAAATTTGTAATATGATCATGACTACTCTTTTGTATACAACGTCCCTGAAAGAGTAATGGGTAATAAATTTAAGTTTTAATATCTATCTTTACTTTTATAAGGTACTAAGCAGACCTGTTTATTAACAAACAATTCATAGTGGAAGCATTAAATTAACCAAATTATGAACCTTGTGTTATTAAAGTAATGCAATTTATGAGTCGGTGGCATTATAATCTTTGAGTAAAGAGAAAGCATAAAATCATTAAAGTCCATCAAGTACTTTAAAGCATAAAATCACTAAAATAACCATTCAATATATGGATTCCGCATTAACCACAGTGGCATTTGAGGCAAAGAAAAATATCTCGTTTAGACCCTCCTGCAAATTGCCTAGTGGTTGGGCATAGGGTCTTGGCTCAAAATGTCAATGATCGATCTTTGCTTATGACATGCCTATCCCCAAATACTAATTATTAGACATTGCAATACTTATACTATTCACCTTGGTCTGGACTGCGAAATGGGAGCTCTAAGCTTCTGAGTTTATTTAGCTGGTACTAAGCCAATGTTCTTCGCACTGAAAAAGAAAATCTCATTTAGATGTTTTAAAGAGTCAACAAAACAACTTATCTAAGCTCCATGTTTAATCATAATAATTAATGTAATCATGAAAATATCCCCAACATCAAGTTGCATTATAATATAGAAGATAGAATGATGCTGAGATTAATAAGTGAATGATGTTATGCTTACAACTAACCAGAAGCACGTAATTTGATTTTTCATACTCCATTTCCGACCATGTCAAGCTATGAGTTAATGACTATTGCTAATTAAGATTAGCTGCCAAATGCAACCTAACACTAACAGCTATTAGTTAGGATCTTGGACTTTGGAATGCGATTAATTAAATTGGACTTGGATTTAATCATTGTTTGCATGCCAAATTGTGGAGTCTACAGTTAACGTTCTCAACTTTTCTCTGATTGATTGTATCTTTGATAACAATAACACACACGATTTTATCTTTGAAAACAATAACACATATTGATGTGTCATTTATACCAGTATATAAGCTACACGAGTTGATTTTGCTAAAGGAGTGAAAATTCTTTTAGAAATCCAATGGAATCCAAACCAAATAAAGAAAAAAAACGAGCTAAATAGCTGTGAATGTCCAATTTCCATGTTGTGCTATAAATCCTTAATTTGCATAAAAACATCCAAGCCGGCACTTAGACACTTCTTTACTCGATATCGTAATGATGCTCAGATTCCAATTAAGCAGACTTAATGATGGATTTTAATGCTCTTGGCACAATTATAATTCATTTTAAACTTACAGGGGATTTTAGGAGCTTTATGAACAAGGATGTCAAATGCAAAGGTGCAAAATAATAATAATAATTAATTAATAAAACTTTAAAAAGAAATGATTGTTAAGTCACGATTTTAGCAAAATGGTCATAATTATTCAAGTCATACCATAAATATTATTTAAGAAAGTTTTTCTCCAAACATCACGGAAGGTTAGAGACAATAATTATACAAACCATTTGATTTATTTATGCGTTTGATAAATCACATATGGATCCGACTCCAACAATTTTTTCAGTCAGTTAGGATAGTTAGTTATCATATCACAACTATAAGTTAATTAAGCGTGACAAAGAGAAGCAATTAATTCTTTCAAAAATCACATAACAAAGATTATAAGAAAATTAAGTTCAATTACTTATACGCGTATCCTCTCAATCATGCCTCGTTGCTAATATAAATTTGATGGGTTTATTAGCGTACATTAAGTTCAGTCCTAATTTAGCATGAAATAAATAATTTGCCTTGTTTACTTATTCAATGTACATTTTATTTTTACAAAATACAGCTTGGGAGCATGATTGTTATCTCATAATTACATTTTAGCTTACAATTTTCACTAGTTTGCATGACGTGTAATTCTATAGTATATTTATTTATATATGCGTTAAAGCCGTTCATATTTTCTTTATGTTTATTATCATGAGTTTGCAACTCCATCACAAGCAAGTGCATGACAAATTTCCCAATAATAAAAAATTAAGGACGCGAAAGGCCTTTTTAGGAAACAATAAAGCATATGAGAAATTAATAATTATAAGTATGATGTTTTAGTTTTGCATAAAGTTCAGAATACCCCTTAAGTTTGGGTTTTTCTCAGATAATCATCCTTAACTTTCAAAATGTCACAAAACCTCCTTAAGTTTGGTTTTTCAATATTTCAACTTTCAACATTTCTTTAAAAAAAACCCTAACAGCATTAACCGCAATTTTGAAATGGATGAGGAAAATTACACAGAGGGATATTTTTGCCAGCGGAAATTGTGGTTCATATGCTTTTAGGAGGTTTTTTTTGAAAAACATTGAATGCTGAAGTGGGTTTTCTGAGAATTCCAAAACTTAAGGAAGGTTTTGTGATATTTTAAAGGGTTTTTATATAAAAAACATCTTAACTTTTACTTAAATTGACGGTTACCACCTACTTTTTTTTTTACGAAAACGATCTGAAATTGCTTACATGCTTTCAATGTCACACCAAGCTATTTTTTTTATCATTACTACCTAAACTTTTATATCTATTTACCACCTATACTTTTATATTTCTTATGGTTACCACCTTTACAAAATACAAATTGATATGTATACCACCTTACCTTTTTATAAACTTTTGACATGAACCACCTTTATTTTATGAAAATCATACTTACCCTATAAAAGTTTAGGTGGTAACTGTACCTCAAAAAAAAGTTTAGGTGGTAACTATAAAATAAATATAAATTGGTGTGACATTGAAAGCATGTTAGCAATTTCAGGTGGTTTTTGTACTAAAAAAAATAGGTGGTAACCGTCAATTTGAGTAAAAGTTAAGATGGTTTTTATGTAAAAACCCTATTTTAAAAGTTAAGGAGGGTAATTGATAAATGCCAAACTTAAGGGGTTTTTTTTGAAAATTTCCACTTTACTTTTGATATCTGGACAAAAAAAATGCTAAGTTGAGATTCGGTAATTTTCTTTCCTGTTTGGTTGCATTATTTACAACTCTATGCATATGGTCGTTCAAACGGCAGGCTCGTGCCAAAATCGGGGGCCCTGACCGAACCCGTGGCCAGGCGGTCTCGTCCTGCCTCGAACCGGATCAACACCGGTGGCTGTGTTTTTAATTTTTAATTTTATTATTTTTTTTCTTTAAAATTAAGTTTTTAAAAAATGAAATTTCAAGAGTAATTAAAAATAAAATATGCGAAATTTTGATAAAAATCAATCATATTAAGTGTTTACTAAGTAGTAGAAAATTATATTCTATTAGTATATAGTTATATATTATATGTAAGTATATATAAGTATACATTAATGACCATATCATACTATTATAAATATATATACTATACATTAGAAATATATATATAAGTATATATTAATGACAACATACACATAAAAATATATATAAGTATACATTAATGACGATTTTATACTATAATTATATATTAAAAATATTATATATATATATATATATATATATATATATATATATATATATATATATATATATATATATATATATATATATATATATATATATATATATATATATATATATATATATATATATATAGAGAGAGAGAGAGAGAGGTGAACTAGAATCCACTTAAGTGGATAAGGAAATCCATCCTCCTAACTTTTCTCCATTAGAATATCTTGGGATCCATGAAAGATATGAGGCATCTTTGAGATTTGTGGGAACTTGATGGCACAAATCTAAAGGGAATATGTGTGGTTAAAAGTTGGGAGGATGATGTTATTATCCACTTAAGTGGATCATATATATATATATATATATATATATATATATATATATATATATATATATATATATATATATATATATATATATATATATATGTTAAGTTCATAATGAATAGTGGTGCAAACTTTTTATCCACTCATCTTGCCTTGAGATTTGTGATGCACAAATCTCAAAGTGGCTTTATATCTTTCACGGATCCCAAAGCAAGATGAGTGGTTAGAAAAGTTGGTGCACCACTATTCATTATGAACTTAAGTTCATAATGAATAGTGACAGACCAACTTTTTATCCACTCATCTTGCCTTGAGATTTGTGATGCACAAATCTCAAAGTGGCTTTATATCTTTCACGGATCCCAAAGCAAGATGAGTGGTTAGAAAAGTTGGTGACTACTATTCATTTAACTTAAGTTCATAGAGCTTTCGCTTATATATATATATATATATATATATATATATATATATATATATATATATATATATATATATATATAATAGAAAATTAGAAACCGGTAGGGCGGGTTCGGTCTTGGCCGGCGGCGGGCGACAAGGTCGGTCCGGACACCGGGCCGGGCCCGGGCCTTGGGCCCAATTGGACAGCCCTCTCTATGCAGGTTAAACGTGTGATAAATAATTACATTATATAACAGCAATTGTGAGCTAATTATGGAGTATTAATCCATCGCAAGTAATGGTAAGTAAACACTTTGATTTATTTATTAGAATAATATTAATGTCATAGTTTGGTAGGCTCAAAGTTTCGTCCTCCCGCGTTCAAATGGATACCAACCTCCACAAAGCATGGAGCTATGTTTTACACGACAACAAAAACTTTTATAGAAACTTTTTTTAAAATTAATTAGATGTGGCATTTCACATGCCATAGTATTATCATTAAGTATTGGTTAATTAAATCCTAATGACAACTAATTATTACGTAATCCATTACCTTCCACTAATCTCATCCAATCCAAGAAGAAGGAAGATTCAAGAAGAAAACAAATTATAATATTTTAATTGTTAATTAATTATAAGTGTAGAGAGATTGAGTCACTGGTGTGGAGATGTGTCAGCTTCCTATGAAGTGGTTGGTGGACTTTTAATCGTGGAAGAAATATAAATGTCAAGAGTTAATAATAATATCTACATATTGTTATTGTAATCTATGAAATGCATTGTGCAAACTATTGATATCTAGAATGTTTGGTTTGTGAATAATTATTGCATTTTTCGTACAAAGATGGTTGTAGTTGTAGTTGCAGTTATTTTGTTTCATTATTATAATAGTATCTATTGTTCTGCGGATCATAATTTAATTTGCAATTACAGTTACAACTATAATTTTCTGTTTGACTGAACATCCTCATTATGGTTTTTACAATTTTATTAGTGTATATATGTGCCTAGTACTTTTTCCATAATGAGCTACACATGCATTTAAGTGTTACAATTGCACATAGGCCCTTTGAACTATTGTGCCGCTTATTGCTTTATAAGTTTGATATTAAGAGAAAAATCATCTGCAAATAAACGTCATTAGAGATTTAGGCAGATGAGCCACAGGTGCTATTGCACTCTGCCCCTCCCTTCTTTACTATAATCTCCGCCACAAGCATCGTTGGCGTGAACAGTGTATCTAATCATCTGCAACAAAACGTCATTAGAGATTTAGGTAGATGAACCTCAGTTATTTTGTTTCTTTAATATAATGTTTATCTATAACTATTCATAAAAACTTCAATGACAATTTTTTTCACTACTATTTATAAAGTGAATTTCCAAACCAGTTAACAAAATAATACATCAATTAACAAGTTTTATCAATTTTCTATAATAGAGTCGAAAAGATTTATACTTGTGAAATGTCTATAAATGTTAAATTCATCATCTGCAAGAACAAAAAAAAAGGAGTTATAAACAGTGTTTTCAAGGTTTAAAATGTTATTTTAGCTTGAACAGCGGATAATGCGCCAAAAAGTTTACTGTAGCATGTAGTGTATGTCCAAGGCTCAAAAATCACATTGTAGCATGAACAGTAGATCTAAATAATTTCATGAACAGTAAATTGTACTATTCTGAATCATACTGCATAAAGAATAATGTTTACTACAGTATGTATAATGATTTTGAGGTTTTGCTTTAAAGTTGGAAAGTGATTTTGAGGTTTTGCTTTAAAGTTGGAAGTAGTAGATAAACGTCAGGTATCACCAAAAAGAGAAGCTATTGCGTTTTTTCTATTGATTAATTTGTTAGGAGACATGTGTGATCGTGTGGAGTCGAAAGTAGCTCCAACCCTCTACAACTTTAGTGTAATATTCTGAATCATACTATAAAAAGAATAATGTTTACTATAGCATGTATAGTGATTTGGAGGTTTTGCTTTAAAGTTGGAAGTAATAGATAAATGTCAGATAAAACCAAAAAGAGAAGCTATTACGTTTTTTTTATATTGATTAATTTGTTAGGAGACGTGTGGGGTCAAAAGTAGCTCCAACCCTCTACAACTTTAGTGCCACTTTATTCACTTTTAGGTCTAATCAGAAGTGATTAGATTGTTGGATCCGTTACAATGGAAGCCAGACCTAGAAACCACTTTGTGATGTGTCTTGTTGGCTTGACAAACAACGCAAAATTGCATCTTGACATTGAGATGTTTTTGGTTTTGACAAGCAGCAAACTGCATGTTTGGTTTGAATTGTTAATAATTGCATTCTAACTAGCAGCTTGAATCTTTATATTTAGGGTTAATTGCGAATAGATCCCCAAAGTATCACCCAATTGCGAGTAGATCCATTGTAGTTTCATTTGTGCTAATAGACCCCCTAAATGAAGTTATATGACTCTTAAAATTATTTAAAATATTTTGAAGAGGCTCATAGAACCCTTATAGTTCTATTGATAAGGATAGAACCCCAATTGCTTTTTTTGTTATTTTTAACCTTAAAAGAGTCAAAAAAAAAAGTTCACTAAGCGGGTGCGTATAATATATTCGCACAAATAGAACTACAAGGAGTATATTCACAATTGGATGATACTACAAATGGTTTATTCACGATTAACCCTTACGTTTATATCTGATGTTTGGTCCAATTACAAGATTTCAGACGCATTCATAACCCGTCATTATTATTATTATTATTATGCAACAAGCAAAGTTTGAACTCTCATACATTGTACTATGCTACAAGAATACCTGCAAAAAGTACTAGTTGATGGCTGAGAGTTAATTGTCCAAGGAAGAGAAGCATATCAGAAAGGCTCAAAAAAAAAAAATCTTTTTTTTTCTTTTTTTTTTCCCCTTTTTTTTTGGTAACTAAAAAATTCCATTTACCATTGTGACGTTAAGTACAAAACTCATTCCCAGGCATACCTGGGATATTACACACTTGACTTGGCAATTCAAACACATTACAGCTCCTCTCTATACCCCTTTACAACAAATACAGCAAGGAATGATAAGGTCTATTTACATGAAAAGCTCTACTTAAAATTTCTCTCTTAATATCCCTAACAATCCTTTCCGGAACTGATTCTTTAACAGCAAATGCTCGCTGATTTCTTTCCTTCCATGCGTGATACACACCCGCAACAATACAAGCATTTAAACACTTTCCTCTTCACATGCTTCCCTTTGCTTCTTTCAGTCCCCCAAGCTACTAGATCTGATTCATAGTCTCCTTCCAGATACTATATGAGAAAGGACACACAAACAAGAGATGATCCAAATTTTCAGCTACCTGTTTACATAGGTAACGCTTGTTTTCACTGATGATCCCCATTTTTACTAATCTCTCGAGTCATAAGTCTTTGCCTCATGGCAAGCCACTCAATAAATGAATGCTTAGGTAGACTCAGAGAATTCCACACAAGTTTTATTCCAGTTTGATTCTCTGCAGTTTGGCTCAAAACAAAATAAGCTTCAGATATTTTAAACTTACCTCCATAGTAGCAAGCAGATAATTTTTGTTTGCAAGCTTCAATATCCCCCCATTGCATAACCATCCTGTTCTTCACCTGAACCAGTTCTTGTTGGGGGAGAAATCGGGCCCAATCTAAAGTTGATGGGCCTTAAACAGAAGCTAGGAATCAATTTTAACACAAAAGCTATAGCTATCAGATATTGACCCAAACTCCTATTTAAACTCATCAGTTTTTCTTATCTTATCCGATGTGGGACTATACACATATTAATCACCTCAACAACTCCCCCTTAATTTGTGACTCAACAACTCCCCCTTAATTTATGAATATAGTTCAATTCAACTATAATTCAGTCTTCCACGGGATTCACTAACTCTTACACCACTTCACTCGTAGGCTAACCAATTCACTGACTCTTGTACCACTTCACTCGTGGGCTAACCAGACCATGCATTCAGCACATGACTATTAAACATAAGTAGGAACTTCCACCACTTCACTCATGGTGGCTAATTAGACTATATCACTCCTACGGGCATCCGTAGATTCTCCCGACACTTTCGGGCTTCACATCGATTTTTTTTTTAAATTACTTGGACAATGACCTTAGCTCTGATACCATTTGTTAAGGGAGAAATCGGGCACAATCTAAAGTTGATAAGCCTTAAACAGAAGCTAGGAATCAATTTTAACCCAAAACTCCAGACCCAAACTCCTATTTAAACTCATCACTCTTTCTTATCTTATCCGATGTGGGACTATACTCACATATTAATCACCTCAACAGTTCCTTCCATTGCCAAGAATCATTGACTTTGGCCTGCACCACCCAAATATCATTTATCTTCAAGTTTCATGGAACCATTTTATCCACAAGGAGTCTTTTTCGGAATGTATGTCGCAAATTAATTTTGCAATCGAAGCTAAATTCCATCCCTCAACACTGTATAGACCCAACCCTCCACTTTTCATTGGCTTGCATATATCTTTCCAGCTGACCAGTGCCATCTTATGCTTCTCTTCCTTGCCGCCCCGTAAAAAGGTCCTGCATAGCGCATCTATTGAATGAAGCACAAATTTCGGAAGTAGAAATCCACTTGTCCAGAACACTTGAACTCCAAAAATACTGTTCTCACAAGGGCAAGCCTTCCTGCATATGATAGGTGTCTATTGTACCATTCTGTTATCTTTGCCTTAATCCTGTCTACTAAAGATTGAAACATACTGATATCTAGTCTACCACTAGAAAGTGGCAAACCAAGGTATTTAGCAGGTAATTGAGCATCCACAAATCCCAATGTCACTCAGTATAATGTGCTTCAGATCATCAGAGACCCCCAAAAAAAGTACACATTGCTTTTAGACCTATTTGCAACCATTCCAGATACACAAGCAAAGTGATTAATAGCCTCTTGTATACATTTCATAGACTCTCTATCCCCTTTTGAGAAGAGCAATAGGTCATCTGCAAATACAAGATGTATAATTTTTAGCTTAGGAACACATAAGGTGAAACTTGAACACCACCCCTTCAGCCAGTCTATGCAACCATCTTGAAAGAGAATCCATGCACAAAGCAAACAAGTAGGGAGACATTGGATCTCCTTGTCTCAATCCCCTCTTGACACAGAAATATCCATGCAATGCACCATTGTACATCAAAGATTCAAAAAGTATTTGACAGAAGAGACACAACTCATTACCCAATGAATAATTTTTTCTGGAAATAGCATGCCCTTAAGCACATTACTAACGAGACTCCAAATGATAGAGTCATAAGCCTTTCTTATGTCAATTTTTAACATAGCTCTGGGTGAGATAGCTTTTCTGCCAGTGTTTCACTAGGTCATGGGCCAACAGAAAATTATTGACAAGGTTCCTTCCTCTAATAAAAGCTATTTGGGCATCACTCACTAACCAAGGCATTACTGATTGCATTCTAGCAGTCACCACCTTAGAGATAACTTTATAACTAAGCTACAACATGATATAGGTCTAAAGTCATTTACCTTGGTTGCATTATGGTCCAGGGGCCTTCAATTCAGATAGAGAGTAAGCTGCATGCATGATCTCCTCCTTAGTAAAAGGCTTAACCAGTTCCTCCTGCATACTTGTTGTGAGAATATTACCATAGCTCCACACATTATTATCCAAATCAGGCACTAACGAGGTACTGCCAAGTAGCCTTTCAGAGTAGCCCAGAATTTCAGATGCAGTATCCTTTGGTTCCACTAATTTTCTACCTTCATTAACGTATAAAGCCACAATAGAATTAGTATGGCTCCTCTTTTTTATAGATTGATGGACAAAAGCAGAATTTTGATCCCCTTTAACAAGCCAATCTATCCTAGCTTTCTGTTTGTAGAACAATGTTTCAGCGGCTAACAGTTTATTAAACTTGATACTAAGCTCTTTCTCTTTGTTATACAGATCAATATCACTTGGATTTTGTTGCAACAGATATTGGACCCCTTCAAGTTCAGATTGACAGGAACTCACCTTATTTGAGATGTCTGCATTATATTTCCTGTTAAAACCCCTCAATTCTTTCTTCAAGAGCTTCAGTTTTTATGTAAAGACATACATCTTACAGCCATGATTCCTCTTGCTCCACACTCTACTCACTAATGGAATGGGAAGAAATCCTTGTGACTACTCCACATTTTAAAGTATCTGAATGGTTTCAATCCAAACCCCTTGATCTCCTGTTGTATAGTGATAATCCCTGGAGAATGGTCAGTGATAATTATCGTAATTCAGCTGAAGTATCAACTAGCATAATTATGCACTTAATCGATATCTCAGCATAAGATTACCAAGTGTTTTATTCATTGATACCGAACCTTTGCTGATATGTCATGCAGTTTGTATCAAAATTCCATAATAACAAGAAAAATATTTCTTTTCGGGCCCCAGTAAATTTCGCATATATGGAAGCTCAAACTCTAGGAGAATACTAGCAGCTATCAGCTCACCATGGTTTGGTCTTTATGCCAAGCAACCACCTCTTTATAGGAAATATCACCACCGAATGTATCAAGAGCGCTTCCTACTGTGACATCAACATGTCCCATTCCCACCTTCTTTATTCTCTCCATATCAGCCATTGTATCGACTCCACCAGCATAAGTTACCGGTACCTGAGAAGACAAATAAAAATAGCAAATGTTAGGTTCTGGCGACTATAGTTTTAAACCTAAAAACCTAATGTCAGAGTGTAGATATGATTGCAGAAGGTAACCAGCAGTGCTCATGGGACACTTTGTATTCTTTGTTCCTTTTGTCTTCTAACTAAAAGAGGAGATAATTGAAAATTTTCCTCAATGAAGGAAAAAAGGGTAAATTGCAGATAACCCCCTCATCTATACCTTAAGCATAAGCATTTATCATCCCTCTACATATTTATTAGCATTTTCATGAGAGGGGGCTTACCTCAAAAATTCAGAGGTGATATGGTAAAAGAGTTGAGGGGCGATAACTGCTAATAAAAGTATAGCTACAGGGGGATTATCTATGATTTACCTGAAGAAGGAATATGAAACAAAGTAGTAAACATTATCTTCCTCTATTTCTTTTCCTTTCAAATTAATTTCTGAGCTAGCAAAGATCACCTTCAAGTTAAATTGTCAATCAAAGACAAGACGTTTGTCATAAACTAAAGCGCAAAGGAAGAGAAATAGACAAATCCGCAAAGATCAAGGTGCAACATACAGGTGAGAAATGACCAAGCATATCCACTAGCTCTTCATCAATTCCTAGCCTGTCAAAGAAATCAAGATATCAGCAAAAGAAGAAGAAAAAAAAATTAAAAACAAGGAAAAAAGAGCATTTAGCAGTTCGAACACAGTGACACATGCTTAGAAGGGGAAACACCTGGAATCAGCGGAAAAGGTTTTGACAATATGGTTTCTACAGATTCCAGGTCCGGGAATCAGCGGTAATTTTATAGTACTTTTATTAGACAACCAGACTCCAAATTGTTGGAAAAGGCTCGGGCTGGACATGGTCAGGGTGAGGTAGGCAGTTTAGCTTGGAAACCCTTAGGGGGGGTTATTGGTTGGGACAAGTTGGGGCCAAGTGGGATAATTGTTCCAATGGAACAATTTTATCCCTTTGGGATATTTTGAGTGGGGTAAAGTGGGACAAGTTGGGATAATAGGATAATTTAAAGTTTTGATTTGACAATTCATGTGGGATAATTGATGATGTGACACCTTATTAAAATATAATATTTATTTATCAATTAAGTCTAAATTAATTTAGCCAATTGGTTTAGTATATTATTTAATATGTTATTATAATATAATACATTATTTCACTTTATACTAAAATATAATATGCTATATTATAATTACTAATTAATTATAACTATGTTTAATGTTATTAACTAATATAGTATATTATATTATAATAATATGATATATTATATAATAATATAATAATTGATATAATATATGAACAATATATTTAATATAATATTTCAATAATGTAATATTTAATTTAATATAAATATAAATATTATAATATTTTATTTTATTCAATATAACATTATTTAAAATATTATATTATTATTATATTATATTTTATTTTATGATAATTACTATAATTTAAATGGGATAATTGATGACATGGCTCCTTATTAAAATATAATATTTATAATAACCGTAATATACTATTAATATGTTTAATATTATTAATCAAAAATGTTATTAATTAATATATTATATTATATTAGTTTCATATATAATATTATATATAATATCATACTTTAATATATAGTAGATTTTACTAAATTTATTGTAGCAATAAAATATTATTTAATATTATAACTACCACAATATTGACGATATATTTAAGACTATTAATTAATATAATAAAGTGTAATAGAAAATAGTAAATTATTATATAAATTAAAATATTCTATATAATAGAATACATTATCATATTAAATTATAATATAATATAATTAATATATTATTATATTAAATATATAAACACTAAATTATAATATAATATTTTATATCATAAAAATACTACAATAATATTTTTATTCTAACTAATAAAATATATATTAATAATAAAAGTAATATTATAATAACATAATACTAATATTATAATATATGAAATATTATTAACTAATATGTAATAATGATATATAATAATGTTATATTTAGATATTATTATATAATATTTTATTATCTTACATTATAGCATAATTTTATAATATAATATAATTAAAATATATTATATATTATAATACAATTAACATATATTAGATATTTAATAAATTAATGCTTCAAAATTATCTCACTTTCCCCATGATTGTCCTAAAGTTAAGAATGGGGTAATTTTTGGAGGTTGCGACAAAGAGTTTGTATAGAAGTGGGATAATTTTGGGAAAAGTGGGGGTAATTGTTCCAATCTCATTGTCCCAATGAATAACACCTCAAAGTGAAATCCCAATCTCATTGTCCCAATGAATAACATCATAAAGTAAAGTCCCAAAAATTATCCTACTTACCCCAAAATTACACCAACCAATAACCCCCCCTTAGTATTAAGTAATAGAGCATGGACTTCAAATCAAGTTTTATGCGCTTGTTGGACACTAACTTCAAAAATATTTGCCTATCAATGCTGTGTTGGCTTTTAGAAATTCTGAAGATCACATGTCAGATACTTCAACAAAAATACAAAAGGGTATTTCACGTAAGGATTTTATAGCCTTATATTAGATACCTTAATTGACTAGAAGCTTTAGATACTAAATCATCAAAATCTTTTATCATCTTTGTTTCCGTTAGAGTATAAAATTATAACCCTCAACTCTCACTACAACCTCAGAGTTTTTTGGTGCAGAAGTAGGGACTTTAAGATGGTATCAAAGCAACCCTGGTTTGATTCTCACTGGCCTCAAACTTCTAAAGCGGACTAAAATTTATAATAATAAAAAAAAACACCGCTCCGTAAGTCTAGCTTTCAGCCCATGAAAAGACCCTCAACTTGTGGGGGTATATTAGAGTATAAAATTATAACCCTCAACCCTCATCACAACCTCGGAGTTTTGATGTAGTGATAGGGACTTTAAGAGTTTCTACTTCTCATAAAAATATGTTCTACCCATAGGGGCCTATCTTCAGGAAGACCGAATAACTATGTGCTGGTTATTATTTAGACACATGGGTGCACAAACAGTTATGTCATGTCCCTCTATCCTACTTATTTTAAGGGTATACTAAGTTGTCTTGATAGCATTGTGCTCATATCCTATATTTGTGTTTATTCTTCCTCATAATGCCAATTGAAATCCAAGGGAAAAACTAGAATGTATAAATTGAAAATGAGGTGATATATCTCAGAATAACTAATTTTACATCATATATTACTAAACATAAGGGAAAAACTAGAAAGATGACTATGAAATTAAACAAGCTTTAAAGATGAAAGATGAATGAGTGCAATATTTCATCTATGATAAGTGTGCTCATGAAATTAAAATGGTTATCTAGGACAGAAATATTCAATAAAGTGCATGAGAATGAAGTAAAGAGAATAACTATAGACAGATTATGTCGCTAAATTTAGAAGAAGAAAAAGAATTTGATATAATACGGGCATAGAAATGTTGGGAACTAATGGGCAAGGAATCAAAATAAGACATTAAAGTGAGACACAAAAAGCTGCATAAGTTTGTGACTAAATTTCTTGGTGTACATCATTACTCAAACAAACATGTGATACTTTGCCAATTACCAATATGATTCAAATACTATTTAGCCAAGTCCACCTGTCATTTAAGGTTGATACATTAACAAAATTAAATATTCAAATATGCCAAGAACAACAAAAGTGAACTTTTGCCTACATGGCCAAGAAATGTCTCCAATCATATATTTGCTACTTGTATAGCTATGAAAGATATATTTCCACTCCATAATAGAACTGACGCAGGAGCTAACGTGGACAAGTCCAAAATCTCAACCCATGTTATAGCCCATGTCCAAGCCTTCGCGGATAATTACTTGAAGCATAATCAGAATTATGATGTTGCAGAATTTGAAGTGCAAATGATAAGTTATTGCAAGTCAATGGCAGAAAATGGAGATCCTTAGGGTAATTAATTAATGAAAGCTTCTATGTATTGGAGAAGGTGGATTTTGAGGGTTCCCAAACAGAATTAATGCTCTCTTGTGTTTAGATACGTGCAACCTTTTCAGGTTCTGAAATTTCATTTAATACCTAGTCTTTCTAGACTCTTGTTGTTACTGCAGTTAAAATGGACGAATTTAGCTTTTATTTTACTTTTTCTATGCTTAGAGTGTTATTTCAAGTTAGAGTATAAGTACCTAAACTCAAATTGTAATCAATAGCTTTTGGTCATATAGGAATTCTGAGTTTAAAATTTTAGCTTGCTTGTTATTTCTTTAACTTCGTATCTCTTTGGTGGATTCCTTAAGAGTGGTGAATTTTTCTTTGTTCTATATCTCTAAGGTGGTGGAGTTCTTGTATCATTGGAGTGGTGAACTACTTATCTGTATCTCTAAGGTGGGGTTCTTGGAGTGGTGATTCGTCGTATCTATCCAGAGTGGTGATATCTGTATCTCTAGATCGGTTGACTAACCCCGTTATCCATCGTTTATTCTAAGGTGGTGATATTTGTATCCTTAAGAGTGATTAGCATTCTATCCGATTATCCCTCTTATCCATCTCGTCCGTACCTTTTTCTGTGTCATTTGGTATCAGAGCTTAGCCCCAAATTTCTTCTTCAAAATGCCTCTACGCGAACGAGGTGTTTATTTTCTTGAGATAGAAGAAATGCACAAATTCATGCCTCAATCTTAAAATGTAATACCTAAATTTTGTTATCTAAGAATATCATCTTGAATAACAGATTCATGACTCAATCTTAAAATGTAATGCCCAAATTTCGTTACCTAAGAATATCATCTTATAATAAAGTAGATATGGTGCAAATGAGAAAATATAAGAGGGCTGTATGTAAAATGTAATGACATGTGTCCTATCATGAGGCTGAGGGTGTGGAGCTGTCCATGTAAGTAAAAAAGATGGAACATATGTCCCATATAGCTCTCTTTTTCCACCTTCCTTCCATGTTCTTGAACCAGCAAGCAAAAAAAAAAAGTTGAAGCTAGAGAAGGAAAAGAAGACAAGTGCAGAAGCTCCCCCCCCCCACCCCCCCCCGCTCCGCCCTTCCCCCCAAAAAATATTTTAATAAATCATATAAATTTTAGGAACAACTATTTCCGTAATGATAGACAACAGATGTTTTCCTACTTTTTGGCATCAGTCTCTCCCTTACGGAGCCCTGGCTGCAAGTTGCCACCAACCTAATACTAAACCTTTAATGTTTATCATCCCAACTGGACAAGCATCCTACTTTAACTCGTAGTACTATGGATTCATGTGTTTTTCAGTACGCAAATAATAATAAATAAGGATCCTATCAGAACCACCGCTAGAGGAATGAGTTGGTTTGCTCTATAGATAGAAAAGGTTAAATTCCCAAACTACCCCCTAACCATCCGTGTATGACATAGATCACCCTATTCTATGCAGTGTTCTGATGGAATCTACAGTCAATAATAACAAGGACCTTAGATTGTTCAACAGATTTGAGTGTGTTTAGTCCTTCTACAAGCTATCATGTCTAAATCAGTATTGCCAACATCTATGTTCCTATCCGAAGCTAAATGCTTCCTACGTAACAGAAACAGAGACACTATTGGAAGGTGTGCTGTCAGGCACGCAGCCTTGTGTTTTAGTGTGTTTTTTTAGAAATTGTTGTGTGTTGGTGTGTCATATCCATGTCCCCTTGTTCATGTACATGCAACATAATATGCTTCTAGTCCCAAATGTTCTAATTAATTTCCCATTTATTCCTTTCGAACACATAGTCACTTGTTTAATGATAATATACAACCAATTTTCTTCCATATATTATAGAACCTGCATAGCATAAAGCAGAAAGAAGGATCTGGTAGGATAAGAGAAATATTTTTCAGGCATCAATTGCTGAGGGACACCTTTACAAATAGAAATTTTCATAACAGACTTTTTTGGGCACTGCTATTCTACTTCTTTTCAGACTTTATATTTGAACTCTGATGAACCACTTCAAAATGTTGACAGCTAGTTTTGTTCAACGAAGAAAAATATATGAGTTCAGGATAAAGCAATCAGAGCCTCGAAACAACATTCCCACATCGAGTGTATGGTTCTCCCAGCAAGCAACACAATGATACATGCTGTTATGAATGTTCAGCTTTAACAGGTCAGCTATATAATGATATCAATTTTCAAGACAGCCATCATGCTCTATAGTAAAGTAACTGAATGTGTGATGGATGAGCTAAAGCCTTCTAATATGTAATCTGTATGGAAATAACTTGAGAAAAAGAAATATCTGAAGTTTCACCTTTTCCCTTCTACATCAACTCCATGGACAAAAAACTCAACAGCAAATGAGCCAAGGAATGCCAAACTTCTCTTATCCAGAAATAGATTGCTGAACTTCTGCCATCTGTCGGTAACAATGACATCTCATTCGGAAGACAAGATCAGTCAGATAATGGATGCAACAACCTGAACTAAAACCAGTTCAGCAAAATTCCATCCTGGCGTACCATAAGAAGTTAACAATCATATTTAGAAAAGAAAAGAAGAAGAAGAAAAAGAACGTCATTTCCCACTTCTATTTCCGTATCCACAAGAGTATCAGAAATTTAAATTGTATACAAGAACTACCACCATATGGGTGAAAATGGTAAAATCATCAGCATAAATAGTGTACAAGATATCATGTGCAACGATTACACAAGAGACAATATGAAACGTGAGTAACATTAAAAATGCAAATAAACTAGAGTATCGGTTAACCATCTAAGTTTCTGGGGTTTGTTCTCTATATCAGCATTGACACACTATGCCCGTTATGGAAAAATATAAAAGAAGTACGAGGATATCCTTTTTCATTATTGAATGATGAACTACAAAACTGGTAATAATTGAACAAATTTCGACAATAGTTTTTTCCCTCAGAAGTTATTTGGTCTAGTTTTCACTACTTTTCTCAGTTTAACTATTGTGGTTCTTCGGTGTTGGAAACTCTCCCTCTCAACCATAGCTGAATCCTGAATGTTGAGATATCACAAGACAACAAACAAACATCTAATTTATGAATAATAGAAAGATTGAAATATGAGAAAATCCAACTCTTTTCTGTGGATTGGAAACATGGCCTGAATGTTAAATATAACACAGGAAATCCATTGTCCAAGGCAATGAAATGTCTGATGTGAATGTTGCAGGTCAGCTAGGTGTTATCTTTCAGTGTAAACTGGAAAATGTTAGCCTACTTGTCCCAGAGTAACAAAAAACTTCTGAACATTGATAACAGAGAATATATTAGCCTACTTGTCCCAGAATAGCAAACTTCTGCACATTGATAACAAAAAATATATTACAGATACTAGTGCTCACTGTTGATATAAGGATAATCGTAAGTGAAATTACAAGCATGATAGTACTATAGAAGTTATAATCGTGCAAGCTACTCCATAATTTTTTCACTTTTCAATTATATATGCAGTCACAAGCCGGAAACCACCATAGAACATATTTAGTCACTCAATTATTTAAATAAAAAAATCGACTCTGAGAATTTCTTGCTTGCTTTAAGTCCATGTTTAAGCTTTTCATCTTTATGGTCTAAATAATAGATAGCTAAAGAGCATTAATCCATCCACACAAAACTATTACTGAAGGATAGTGTGTTGGCTTGACCATACAACGTATGATGAACGGAAAACAATAAAATGGCAAGACGTAGATCATTACCAAATATTATTATGGGTTAATTGCGGATAGGCGCCCTGTAGGATCGCCCAATTGCAGATACACCCCCTGTAGTTCTATTTGTACAGATCGACCTCTATACTATCTGCCCAAGTGCGAATAGAACCCGTCAATGAATCTTTTCGACTCTTTTAAGAGTCAAAAATATTAGTAACTGGGGGGCCTATCCTCACAGAAAAAATTACAGGCGGTCTATCCGCCTCTACAAAACTTTTTTTACTCTTTTTAGAGTCAACAAAAATTTACTCAAGAGGGGGTCTATCCGCAATTGGGTGATACTACAGGGGGTCTATTCGCGCTTAACCCTATTATTATTCATTTCTCCCTACCAAAATATTTATACCAGAAGCACCAATCTCAATTATCTAGCATTTACAAACGCAATTATACTTAAGTTCATGTGCCAATTAGATGGAGATAAATACACAGGGCAACTTAAAGAAATAGAGGTTGGGCTGAGTTCTAGAGACTGACAAAATCAGAATGAAAGGAGATGAAACTCGCCACTCAGATGTACATGGACACATGTGAATATATTTTCATAAATCATATCCTACAGGCTGATATAGATAATTAGATTTATTTCAACTTTCAAGAAGTAAATGGAAAATGTGTGGCTGCAACAGTATTGTATAAGCTAGAGCCATGAATTACAAAATTAGCTGAAATAATTCAGGATATGAAGAGAACAGATACTGGTCAACATGTTATCTGCATGCTTATTTTACTGATAAGCATGATCATACGACTCCCTAAGTTTCAGTTAACTACTGAAAGAAACCAGCATGTTTTCTATCCCTTGTGATTCACATTCAATTTTCTAGACTGGACCTGAAAAATGATTGCACATAAACCATTTTGACGTTGTGAAAGCTAATTTGTTCTCCTTCTAGTTCTTACCGAAGTCAGATTATAAAAGATATATTATTTATGTCTTAAAGGAAATAAACAAGGGTCAAAGGGATGAAAGCAAAATATATAAAAGAGGACGCAAATATATAAACACGAGCAAGTTATATTATGTGTATACCTCCTTCCTGAAACTAGATCCAAGATGAGCCTATGCTTTTCAATCACCTGAACAAGCTGTCTGAGTCGTTCAAGATCCATTTGTCCATCACAGAAAACATACTGCAGTAGTTAAAATTTAAAAAAAAAAAAAAGGCTTGTCAGCTTAATAGTTTTAAGAAGAAAATTTGTACCAAAAAGGCTTCTTGGTAGAAAATAAGTACTCAATAAGTGAAGATGAAACATTAAGCAAATATGTACAGATTATTATCTGATCAGTTTTGTACACCCCTTATGATGACAATTTGAATGTGTACACTACGAGTAGATTCCTTAGCATCAATAATAAGTTGCTCAATAGGAGATTATAGACCTCAATGTAAGGTTTTTTTTCTATTTTTTTCTCTGCATAAGATATGGCTCTTCTGTTGTTCTCTGCATAAGATATGGCTCTGAACAGAGCAGTTAAAGAACAAAGAAATCTATTCTAAGGGCCTGTTTGGCAAACTTATTAAGCTAGTTTTAGTTGAAATAAGTTTGGCCCAATAGTCTAGTCCTAGTTTGGCTTACACTAGTTTTTGTTGGGCTCATATTTGCTTGATAACTAGTCTAGAAAAAAAAGCAAGTACCCCTTGGTATGAAATAGAACCGGCTAGTTCTGGCCCAAAAAAGCATTAAAGGGGAAAAAAGGTGTCAACCGACTTCTCCACTCTCTAGTCTCCCGTTACTGTTCCCTCTACTTCTTCTTTCTTCTCAACATCTTGGACTAGTTTTGTTTGAAAATTAGCCAAACTAGGTTCAACTTAAAACTAGTTCACATAAACACTAGTTTAGTCTAATCTAAATTAAGTATAACTGGTCTAGAACTAAATAAGACTAATTTCTAAGTTGCCAAACTGACCCAAGGTTGTGAAATGAAATCTTAAAGACACAGGGTTGAACAAGCAAGAGGATAAAGAGAAACATAATGTTCATGTTAATTTTGTCCGAAATGGATCCTACCGATGTCACAATCACATGACTGGCTCCTTCCTCGAGATAACTCTGAGCATTGTCTGTATTGATGCCACCACCAACTTGGAATCCCCCTAAAAGTTAAATAAAGTGGTAAATATGAATATATGAAAAAGGATATGTTCATATAAAGAGTTAAGGATTTCCAGAGTTTAGAAAGATGCTTGCCTAAAAAAGTATAGGCACTATGCAACGAACCCTTCATCTCTTTCTGTTATATAGACAGCAGTTTCTTTCAGTTGATGGCTCATCATATCTTTTTCCTGCATATTCTAGCCCAATTCTAAGGGCCATCTCAGTCTCACAGTGAAAACAGGACCAGATATCTGGAAAGCATACTCTTTTCATGCTTATCAAAGCTTCAAGAGATCATTTCCCCTATGGGTAGCAACATTCATGAATTACCATTATTAGCAACCTATTTTCTAGAGGGAATCCCTCAAACAATGCTCTTGCTAGCCTCAACATGGTTGTCCAGCTTAAACTGTCACTCTCATTATCTCCTTTCCCATTCAAAGCAACGAAGAAGGGGTTTCCTAGAGCTGCACTAATGCTAAACACATGTGCTTCCATACCCTTTAATCAACATAGTATTCCTTCATGGGTGACTAGTAGATTTTCCATAATTAGAAATATGGGTTATGAATATTTGGTCTTTTGTTTCAGATTTTGCACTTTACTTGACTCGAGAAAATGGATCGGGCTTAAGGAGAAAAGTTTTATGTATTATTGATATGATACAGACATGTAATTGATTAGAGAAGGATGTCAAAAACCAACTTTAAATGATTGAAAAGGATTTGTGATAGTATGCTTTTACTGCATAACTGATTTAATTCAATGCTCTCATTTCCAATTAGCTTAAATCTGGTTTTTAGGAGCACAAATATTCTAGTCTCTGTTTACTGAATTGTAACTGAGAACTAGAAATGTAATTATTGGGTTCAGAGAATTCCAGTGAGAATTGCTATTTACCAACAAATTGCTTTGACAATGCTGCCTTCTCTGAGTCAGTTATGTTATATTAGGATATTTGCCAAGATCATGATAAAAAATAATGAATAAAATTAACATCTCCACCATCAACTTAGATGCTATTGCTTAGTTTGGATCAACTTAGGCACCATATGCCAAACATGGTGATCTCCAGCTAGGCTTATGTTGATGGTTTTCAGGCTTCAATGGAGACCTAGGCACTGAGATATTTGTATTCTCCATCAATCTAGATACTACTGAGTTAGCTAATATGGACACACCCAAATCAAGGATCTGGCTTAATTTATAATCAACCAGACTTGCAGCCTTTCCTTCTCTATATTCATTACTTCATCACTACCGAGAATTATGCAATGAACAAGCATAAGCTTGTATTGTTGTGTGAGGCATTGGATGTAGAACCAATAAGCACATGTTTGCATTCCTCACTTCTCTCAAAGTAACTAAGACGCACATACATCATATGTAAAGATAACTCAATGAAGAGGACTACAGGCTTCAGTTATGTTACACTGCAAAACCTAATACAGTACAATGCAAGCAATGATAGAATAAAGTCATTCACCGGTAAATCAGCTTTCTAGAATCAGCAAAAGGAATCGTTAGAATATCAACCAACAACAAAAACGGACTTTTCGGTAAACCATCTGTACCGGGATAGGCATGAAAGGCCTCAATAGCCGCAGCTCTGCTTGCAGCATCAGCACCAAGCATTATCACGTAACCACCAGTAAGTCCATCCTTATTGTACAAATTTGCAAATTCAGCCGGGGATTTATCTGATTCAAAATTCGTTACAAGAGTACCTTCAGCTGAGTCTTGAAGGGTAGACCCAACAATTTGCTTGACTTTCCCCTAAAACTCCAGGTTTACATAAAGAAGTCTCGGATGTTTATTTACATTTAAAAAATTACATAGGAAAGCTCTCTATACTCTACCTGTCAATAAAACAAGACCAGAGTATATATGCTCGGTCATCAATCAAGATAAAGGGAAGGGAAAGTGTCTAGCTCATAAACACAAAAGATGTGGCGATAATAAACAATTTGAGAAGTTTCCTACTACCCTACTAAATAGTATTAGTGCCAATAAATTTTTTTTTTTTTTTAAGAAGTGGAATCCTCGAGTCCCAAGAAGATCGAACTCCAAGAACTACACAGGACAGACACCGATATATAAAAGTTTACTCTACCGAACCCAAATTCCATCAGCTAAAAGTAGCATTTACAATCAAACTAAATGAGCATAGGAATTGATAGATTATGACAAACTTCTCCAGTGAGATCAATAAAAAGAAAAGATCAATATATTATTATATCCATTAAAAACTGAAGAAAATACAAAGCGACTAGTTGAATAGTATAGGTAAATATTTCTATAAAGTTGACATATAATCGGTATGTAGACATCATCAGCTAAGCATTTCTCTCTCAAAGTCGCAAACACTATGGAGCATGTCCTAGAATCAAGAAAGCACCAAATAAGGGGGGAAAAAGACTTGGTCTCAACTATGGACGAGGTCAAGCCTGTCCAATTTGCGCCAAGTTCAATGGCTAAGGCAACTAACAGCCATAAGCTATTTACTCGAGAGAATGAACCCAAATCTCTATAAGGTTATAAACCCACATAAAACTATACATATAATCAATGTGGGACTATATAGATTCCAACGCACCATCATGCGAAGTACATAATTACTCAAAATACAAAATTCATCCTTCAATCAAATACCTTATGTATGTCGATGCAGGGTCGAAATCGGACCACGCATTTGACTACAAGCTGAAGAGCTCCAGCAATCGAAAGCCAAAGATCAAACTTTTCTACGCTCCATTATAAAAAAATGTTTTTTTTTTTTCTTTTTTTTTTTTTTGAAGGAAGGGGAGAGAAAAAGGTTAAGCTAAGCTGGGCATACTGGAAGAGCTCGACCTCGAAGGGCACGCTGGAGGAGTCCATTGATTCGTGCGGGGAAAGGAAGATGGAGCCCTGATGGGAGAGGTTGTGGATGTGGATCTTAGACCCGAAAGCGAGAGAGAGCCCATTAGAGAGACTTTGAAGAGGGGTTTTTTATTTTGAAGAAGAGAAGTAGGGAAGACAATGGGTCGGGTTCGGTTCAGAAACCAAACGCGGTACATCCGAGCCCGTGTGGTACTATTCGTTTAATTATTGGGCTTTTTTTAAGGGATTTTTTTTTAATGTAAACTTCTTTTAAAATAGGGTAATTTTCCATGTAAACCACTTTTAACATAGGGTAATTATATGTAAACCACCTTTCATTTTCAATTTTTATGAAAATTATTTAGAGCCAATCAACCACCTGGAGCCACAACTTCACCTTAAAACTCAACTACACCCTTACACTATTGACATTTTACATGTGATTTATATCCTAACTAGCCTTTAACCAACCCTAAATTATACCTTAGGGTGTGTTTGGCAACTCCTAAAAACTAGGAACCTGGTCCAATTTTAGAGTATGTTATTGATTAAGAAAAACTGAGCTAGAAATGATTCAGTTACTGTAATACATTTTTGAGCCTTTAGGATGTGTTTGGCAAACTACCCAAACTTGGGCCAGGACCAGTCTTGACCCAGTTTTGTGCTAAACTAGTTTTCTTTTGTACTACCCCTCCCCCCCCGGTCTAAAAGAAAATTGGTTTAGCGGTCAATTTTGGTCTACAAAAATTTGGGCCAGCTCTAACCCTCTCATTTGCCAAACATGAAACCACTTAAATTGGGCCAGGTTCACTCCTAGCCCAATTTTACAAGTTTGTCAAACATAACCTTAGGCAAAACCCATTCTAACCTGGTTGAGTCCTTTTTTTATAATGAAACCATCGGGAATCGCACCCAAGATCGTGGGAGCCATATTGAAACTTCTTAACCATCTAAGTCACCCGCGGTGCTCAACCTGGTTAAGTCCTTAATCAAGTTAGAGTTGGCCCAGATGAGAGGTGGTTTAGGGTCAGTTTGGCAACTTGAAAATTATCCTGGTTTAGTTTTGAACTAGATAAGCTTAGCCTAGATTAGGCAAAGCTAGGTTATATGTGAACTAGTTTTGAGATGAACCTAGTTTGGTTAACTTTAGATAAAACTAGTTCAATAACAGTAAACACATATCTATAAAAATAGAGCCCCAATTGGTAATCAAATTTATTTTCTTTTTGTTTCTCTTTAGATTTTTAGGGCCACACAAAACTGGTTTTGTTTCAAACCAAGGGGGTATGGTTTTTTTCTGGCCCGGTTAGTGGGCAAATTGGGACCAAACAAAAACAAGTTAAAACTAACTTTTTAGTTTGCCAAACTAGGGCCAAACTTTTGGGCCACATTTGTTCCAAGTAAAACTAGTTTACAAGATTTGTCAAACAGGCCCTTAATCTTAACTTGGAAGGGGAGGGATTTTTACTAAAAAAAATTTGGGCCATAATTGGCCCAGTTGTTTGCCAAACACCGTTTCTACTCATTATCTAGGTTAGGAGCCACTAACCTGGTTAAGTGGAGAGATTTAAACTAAAAAAATGGGGCTACAATTGGCCAATTATTTGCCAAACACTATTTTTACTCCTTATCTAGGTTAGGAGCCACTAACCTGGTTAAGGAGAAGTTGCCAAATACACCCTTAGACTGGTTTAGTTGTGAACTTGAGGGAGTTGGTCCACAACTAAACCAGTTTTTTTTACCAAAACTAGTTTAAGGATCAAGTTTGACCCATTTTTAGTGAGTTGCCAAAACAACAATGAGAATCCAACAAGGACGAAGATGATGTTGTGATTTTGAGTCCCTCCCCAAAAAAATCCTCTCCTCCATCTTTTTCTTTTTGTATTAGCATTATATCTCTCTACTGAAGTGCCTTTTTAAGTCTTTATCATTGATCTTCGAAAGAGCCAAAGATTCTTCTTTGCAAGGAATTAATAGATCTAGGGTTTGATGGTTAGGGGAGGATCGAGAGAGAGAGAGAGAGAGAGAGAGAGAGAGAGAGAGTAGTTATGTGGGGTTAATGGTTAAAATATGGTTTAGGGCTGGTTAGGATAAGAATCACGCGCAAAAATAGAGAAGGTAAGGGTATTATTGAGTTTTAAGATAAAAATGTGGGTCTAGGTGGTTAATTAGAAAAAAAAAACACACTTTTAAAAATGGTTTACATATCCATGAAAATGAAATATGGTTTAGATATAATCACCCTATTTTATAGGTGATTTCCATTAAAATGATACCCTTTTTTATTTTATAGATTCCATTTGCTTTTTACTACTAACAACTATTGAGACCTTTTCAAACCAAATGGGCGTCCATCACATATATATCATTGAGGTAACCACCGTGCTAACTGATTGCAATGTGTTATAGTGCAAAAAAAGACATATATGAACCGCTGACTTTCATTCAGAACTCTCAAATTTGTGTTCAAGAAAATAAAAACTTGTCAAGCTAATGAGAGTACAAGTTGCATACTTGATAACACAAAATGCGGACTATAACTAAAATTTTTGTATCCATTAATTAGCAAACAAGTTTTTCTTGTAAGAAAAACCTATCGTTAAAGTATGCGAATCTTTGATTTCATATGTAATGGGTTTTCGATTTCAGGCATGATTTGCTCTTTTTAGGGTCGAATAGGGGATATGCCAAATTAATTCATTACTTAAAACTGTCGAAAATTGATTTACTATTACTCACCTAGCATTTCTTCAAATTTGTGCTTTGCAAACTTAGAAGAGCTGGATGGACCATCAATCTTATACAAAGAGATCGTTCTACAATCAAACTTTCAGACTTTCATAATCAGAAGTGGACTGCCAAATTCCTACGGCAGATCATGAATAAAGTAAGAAAACTAGAAAAGTGCAGGACAAGTAACGCAAGAATTCATAAAAGTAGTTTCTTTTTCAAGTACAAATACAAAAGACAATGAGAGAATGCTCTCCGCTTTAAATCAAAAGCAAATACACAGGAAAGTCTTTACGTAAACAAAATTTTAATTCAGAAAGGGCTACAATTATCACCTCCTTTGCCTCCTTATGCTCCAAATTATTTCTCACCTACTTCTCTACATGACCAGATATGAACGAATTCAAAAACCTTAGAATTAGTTCCTGTACTTCAAAACGGCATTCTTCTCTAAGTGATACATGTCACAGATTCTAGTGATCCTGTTGCTAGCTAAACCATCATCCCCATTGTTACCAGTAAGAAGTCTCTCAAGGTCTTTTGAAGGATGCAAAACCTGTTGACGAGCAAAAAGAAAATAAAAAAGAAAATAAAAGTTTCATCAAATCAGGATCATGAGAAGTTAGAGCAATTTAAAGCTATCACTCTACACAGCAATACTCAAAAATTTGAATATACGCAGAGATTATGTCCATTATATTAAAAGTATTTTCCCCTTAGATGTTTGTAAAGTTTATAGCATCCCCCAATTTTATCAAAGGCGCACTGAGGCACATGCCACATATGCCAGGCAATGGCGAAGCGCTCTGTATCAGATGCAGGGTGCATCACAAATGTGAGACGTGCGCCTTTCTACGCCCCGCACTTTGTGTGAGGCCTTGCCTCTTATGCTTTTGTGCTAACATTTCAATCGCATCTTATACCTGATAAACCCGCATTTCGTGTGAAGCCCCTTTAATAGCCCGATTGATAACCCTGACTGTTCTCATTTATCTTTCTCCCTCTCTCACCGTGCAGTCTCTCTTTAGGGGCGTTTGGAGCAGGCAACTCTGGGACAACTTCTTGCAAAGCTTCAGTCAATTTATAACAAACACAGACAGAAAATGCATGATTTTTTTTTCCCTTCCTTTTTCCTTTCACCCCTTTTATCTAATGATTTCCAGTTGATTTTTTTTGTGGTCGTTTTTTTGCCACTTCTTTCCATCAAGGCTTATTTGTATGTATGCTTGTGAAGGAATTGGACCATATACAGTACATAACCAAAGGCCTAACCATGTGGTATGTTCAACTTTATACCCAAAAAATTGCTTGTGGTTGGTGGCCTCGCTTCCTTGAGGAGCTCGCAACGCTTTGCAATGGTGCACGTAAAGGGTCTACGCACCCTGCATTGCTCTATACCCTAACGATGTCCTTATTGCACTTATTAGCACCTCATGAGTCTCCAAATCATTTGCCAGAAAATTTCATCATTCTACTTAGATTAAGCCATTAATAGTCCAAATATTTCCTTCAACTTCAACTGTAAATGACATTTAGACTTTGCCCATCCTTCAACCAGTTGCAAATTACAATCATCTGCCTCCATTTAATAGGGATGCGTACTGAGAGGCAAATGGAGGTTATGTGTCTAAAAGAGAACTTGTCCTACAAGTAGCAGCCCATGGCCATACTGGATCAAAGAGAGAGTGCTAAACTGGACAGGAGAGACAACGTGCTTAAGAACAAGGTCATACCTTTCCTACTTGTCTCTTGGGACAGTAGTTCGTTGACGGAGGCTACTTGGTAACATCAGGATGAGATCAGCAGGGTGCGCACATTAATTTTCCTGATGTATATTTCTTTTCCTCGTTCTTGATTAATCTCGAGGACAAAATCACTTTTTAGGTGGGTAGGATGTAAATGTAATGGCCTTAATTTTCATATACCATGCTTGTGCACCCTAGAATACAATACATTGAATCCAAACCGTTGACAATATGAGAATGTAGCTTACAATTTTACCTAGCTATAGAATTACAGATGAAAATATGATAATGCAGCTGACAATTTTGAGCGGTTTTACGAAATATTAAAGTTATTTGATGCAAACTAAAATGATTTTATGGAAAATATAGATACTCGAGATTTAAGGGAATTTAAGGAAGAACATGAAAATAAGACTACTTTAAGTTGCATCTCGAATAGGGCCTTTCTCACATTAACACATATACAGTAACAGATAATAATACGTTTAGGATATATAAAAAAATTAGCGTAAGTAGCGAATCCTTCTTTGGTTGATATATGTAAAATATAAGAGATGATTCTTCCCCTAAAATATTTTTCATATTTGTCGCCGAATTAAATTTGGCCCCAACACTAAATGACTAAGCCAAAGGAGGATATATGTATTTTAAATTAGCAGATGATAAAAGAAAAGAGTCCTGTTCTATGTGTGTTGTGTGCAACGGATGAGGAGACTGTGCGCAAGCGCGTGTATGTGGGTCGGTCCGTGCGTGAGTGGGTGGGTGGTGACCAAGGTTTTAAATATCGGTTATCGGGGATTTATCGGACAGTCAAAATCCATATCGGATAGCGGATATCGGGGATAAGTAGTATTGATCGGAGTGATATTACCGGATAGTGTATATACATATTATAATATCCTAAAATGTAATCTAACCATACTTAATGAAATATAAACATACCAAAATGTAAATAATCATGTTTAGGATCACTAACCACTGGTAGAAACTTGTTTCTTGATCGCACAATGAAACCATTCGAGTGCATAGTTAGTAAAAATGGAATAACATACAAGCAAATAACAAGATAGCATAAAGAACGAAGAATCATCAACATAATTATTGTGTAATCACTAGATTATAAACAAACTTACTAAGTTGAGATTTAATAGTTATGAGTCATGTCAATATTCATAAACAAACATAAGCTAATCACCAACTAAGTTCCAAAAGCAACAAATAATTTATAATTCTTAAACATTGAAAGAGCAAACCCAAACCCAAACCAAAGGCCGATAATTCCGATATTTTGAGCCGACAATATCGGCCGATAACTCACTTTATCGCCGCATTATCGTCGATAAACATCCAAAAACGATAACCGATTAAAAATCAAACTTATCATAGCGGAAGGCCCTCAAAACCGATAAGTCGCTGATAATATCGGTTTATCGGCCGATATTTAAAACACTAGTGGTGATGCGAACAAGCACAAGCATCCGTGTGCATGTGTGTGTGTGGGGTGCGGGTGTGGGTGTCAGCGTGTGTGCGCATTTGTGTGAGATAAATCTTCATTAAACACCTAAATCCTATAGTAATAGAAGCATACAGAAACTAGCTAAATACTGTTTTTTCCCCATCCAGTTGTGGGCAGCCTCCTTTTGAAACATTTTACATTTGAATGCTTCTTTTTTTCCTATAAACCCTCATATTTTCAGTTTTCTATAAAAATCACTATGAGAAAAGGGTCTGAGCTGAAGCCAGGACCAGATAGGGACCAGCCAGTCCAGTTATGGCTGCATCCTAATCCAGTCCCACCCAGACCTCTAACTGGCCTGGCCAAAAACCTAAGGTCCAGTCCTGATTTTAAAGGGGCCCAGCCCAATGGCAACAATATATGCAAATAGTGAATCTTCACAACAAATAGATAACTTAAGATGTCACGTGACTCAGAAATACATCAGGTTAATAGGATGATGATTAAAAAAAACCATTACTTGAAGCTGGAACTGAAACAACTAAATGAAAAGTAAAAGAAAAAAAATACATATTATATTAATGGGAGCAGACTAGATTATTACCAGCTAGACAAAATTACTTCCAATGCAAGAAAATCAACATTGACATTAACATTAGAGAAATTGATACTAGAGTTTAGAAGAATTTGATATTAGAGAAATAACTAAGGTTATAGTCGGATTTACCCAGGGAGGCTGGGAATCAAGCTTTAAATCATCCTTAGAATCATTTTCTTTTCCGTTTTGCACGAGTGAACTCCAAGATTTGGAGCAGTCTGAAACTAACAGCAGAAGTCTCTCACTTCCCTGGAGAGGAAAGAAATAAGTAAAAGATGGAGATGTATTATTAGAAATAAACAATATAATCTAAGATATCTGAGGTAGAGTGGATGGCTGGGCAGAACATTTTAACTAACGTCCAATCTCTCTTGATTGCCAGCAGAATTTTGGACTAATATTGAAATCTCTTAATTGTGATTCTGTAAACATTCTGATTGAACACGATAACATTCCATCTGCTGAAAGATATTTTTCATACAGAATGAAGTTTAAAAATAATATGCTAAAGAACCATAGCAAAACAATTGCTGAACAGCAGCTACCATCTCTGCTTAACATTAACAAAGAAAAATTGAATCTATATATTTTCAAGGATTTTTGAGGAATTGGTACCCAAAACATAGCTAAATAGAAGTAGGTCCCCAAACGACGTTATTTTGAAATAAATAACAGGACTAAAAAACATCTGCTATCTAATGACAGGTTAAAATAACAGATTCTAATGTGGGGTGGGGTTAGAGGTTTTTTTTTCGCGGGGTTGGGGGTGCATCGTGACTTAAAAGATATGGGGTTTATTTCAAAACAATGTATTTTGGGAATCCAATCCAAATGGGACCAATGCCTTAAAAACAATATTTTTAATTTCACCAGTAAAGAGGCACCTGAGATGGAGATTGAAGGTTAAGAAAACAAAGGTAAAATAATCAAATCAATATAAGAATATCACTACTAAAGCCTTTTAAATGAACTATAAGATTTACATTGACAATGAACAACATTATGCTGCTGAAACTACTTTTTCTTTTGAGCAAATAATTTGAATATGTAAATGTCTATCTATTAGCTGAAACTGGCTAGGACATATTATGAATAAAGGTGTTCTTAAGTGCTGTTGCACAACATATATATGCACTGATGATAAGTGAACTTCTGTTCATTGAGAAAAATCAAAGGAGAAGAAACAGATGAACACCTAAACCTACAGGTTTCTTTAGAAAGATATCTTCAAGCACCAAGTTGAATCATGTCCAGTATAACGATAACATCAGATGAAATTAATGAAAAAGCAAAATCAAGATGTTAATATACTGAAAGAATCCCTAGAACAAAAGAAGTTAACTAATCTAATATATGCCACTTACCCAGACACATGAAACAAGTATCTTCCTTAACACTAGATTTCATATTATGGTTGATTCATGCTCCCCATCAGAACAAAAAACACACCAATAATACCAATAATACATAACATAGAGAAATAAAAATAGGTAAATGATTAAAATAATACCTTAAATGCTCTCCAATTGGAATATGCACGGAACAAGATCCAAAAGAATGGTATATTTGGCAATGGCAAAACCTAAAGCAGATCATTAGATATATTAGATCTAAAATTGCATCTTTCAGGCTTTGTCAAACAAAGTAATATAGCATCATGCCATCATACAGTGTCTATGGAACTAATTAGGAAGATTATTTTTCTAATAAAGTATACAGGAAATACACATCAAAAAGGGGGTTTCTAGATATAACGACCTAACTATTAACTTAATTGATAGCAGTCTGACAGATATTTGACATTAGTTCCTAGTAAATTGTGCATCTGACATGAGTACTTTGTGGACCTTATTTGCAAGGTCCAAACTTCAAACATCTTACAAAGGATCCTTAATGTATGGGGCGCCACATTGTTTTAGACATGTCCAATAAACCAAATAGTCAAGGTACTTATCAGAAGACCCTAAAAGTACAACCTTAATGGAAAACTTACAGTCACAGCAGTGAGAAATATTTTAGGAACATAATGCTTGGAATAAAATATATTCGTTTAGCAATATACTTACACTGAAAGCTGATGTGAGGGGAAGCAAAGTAACTGAACCATAAAAGTTCTTCTTGTGAATTGCACATCCCCTGCATTCAGAACATTCTTATGATACAGAATAAAGGTAATTTTTTAAGTGAGCTACACAAATCCAACTAATTGAAATAATTAACTTGAATGAAAGTAGCTACCTGATAGCCATGTGCCTTAATCTTCTCCGTACAAGACGAGGGTTCAAACTGCAAGGGTTATATGGAAACATAAGGTGTATAAGATGAAAGCATGCAAAATTTTTGAGGTAAACAATATACAAGAAAATAGGAAAAGATACCAGTGTTTACAAATGCTATTCGACAGAAATGGCCTCTCGGAAGAGCTTTAAAAAGAGAAAACAGCATCTCATATTCAATTTCCCATATTATTTTCTATGTAATATAGTTTGTTTTTCCTCCATTTCTTTTGTTAATAGGGATTATGCAAATCAATGTAAAAGGATTTTGGAACGTCAAGACTCAAAACATAGACCAAACTAGACAACCAAATTTGGAGAAAGCATGTTCAAGGCCCATTTAATGGGATAATGTCATAAACAATACATGCATTCAAGAGCAAAAATGAAATATGTTCCTCCTTTTTAGCTATCATGCAACCCGTTGAGTATCATCCCTTTGCTGACTACTTCTTGGTTATGAGTGCTGCCTCTGCCTCTCCTATTCGACTGAGACCATGAATTTGTTTGGAAGGTTCAACACCACAGAATTTGTTCAGGCTCAATGAGAAACAAAATTTCTCTCTCTCTCTCTCTCTCTCTCTCTCTCTCTCTCTCTCTCTCTCTCTCTCTCTCTCTCTTTTTTTTTTTTTGGCGGGATACTCATACTCCAGCTAATGTTGCTTCACCTAAAAAGTTGAATAAATAACTCCTGTTTACAAAATTAGGAATAAGAAAAATACAGAGGAGGTCGAATGGCATGAAAAAAAGACCTCTCACAAAAATTTTAAAAAGTAATTATAGAACTTGTCTGACAGGACTATTGAAGATTAGTTTTAACGAGAATGAAGCCCACCCAGCCACAGCCTAGGTCATTGATATATCTTACTAATACGAATACTAGTACAAAATGTCAACCACCTAATAAAGCAATTGAAGCCCAAGTAAGTGGTAAAAGCAAAGGTAGGAAAACGCAAGGTCTCAAGTTCCAGAATGGGCTACAGCCTAGGCTAAAAAATATGTCAAATACCAGGCCATGACTAAATATAAAAGATATGCCATTGTAAAATGGGCAAAACTATGTAAGTGGTAAGCAAAATGTACAATAGTGCAAGTGTACTATTTTTCTTCAATGTTCAGTGACCAAGTAAATTGAGATGACCCTTTGACTTCTGTTTTTGTTTGAGTAAGGGATTTGGGTTTCCTCTCACTGATAGCAAACTTTTATGGGTGAGTTCTCTGAGGTCCCTTCAAATGATATCAAACCCAACCCTATCTTTCCAGTTGCAAGTAAGCAATTGAGGATGGTGATGCCAGCATTGCATTGTTGGTAGAGGGCTAGTCTAGTGCAAATCCAAAGGAGTGACCCTGAAATTGCGATGGTAGGCTGGGATTAGACTAGTGCAAAGCTCACCTGCATGGGCGTCGCAACTATGAAGCGTGGTGGTATTTAGGGTCCGGTAGTTCCACATTGACTAAATTTGAGCATTGATTGTGTATAAGGGGTTTGGGTTCCCTTCCTCTAAAGGCTAGCTTTCAGGGGTGAGTTCTCCTAGTCCCTTACAACTAATTATATAGAGAGAGGACATCCTCTTCTTATCTACCCTTCCTAGACCCCTTACAACTATTATGTATAGAGGACCTCTGCTTCTCTTGGCACATTTCCTCAAATATTACTGACGAAAACCGATATTCCATTGGCGGCTAGCTCCTCATATAGGAGATGTTTTCTCATATATGTTTTACTAAGGTTTAAATGGCTTCATACTTTCCAGGGGCTTCTAATTTATTGCAACCTTCTCAACATACTTTCTGGATGTAACTCATAATATGTTCTCCTTTCCTATGCGAAACTCCATGATTTCCATCATACTCTGCGATTTACTAAGTATTACCTGAAGCTCTTTTGTTGCTTGTATAAAGATTTCAAGTCCAGGGAACAAGTAGATACCTCACCTTGCGGGATAAGTAATCTCCACCTTTGTAACATCCTCCGAAACCGATTTCAGGAAGATCTCCGTTGGCTTCACTCTCGACAACAATTTCACCCCCAAACTGCATTTTTTAACAAAATAAAACAAATAAGACACCAATCCATCATCCCCAAATTCCACTAACAAAAATACCCGAAAACAAAAGGTAATAAGAACCTGTGGATTTTGCTCTTAATGGACCCTTGGGGAGCCTTCTCAAGCGCAACCCAGCCTCGATTCATCTAAAGCCCAAAAATCAAAATCAAAACCCAAAAAAAAAAAATTAAAAATTCAACAGATTCATCAATTCAGAACCCAAACCTTGTCAGCAACGAAATCAGCCACCGTCTCCATGTTCTGCTTCGTCGACACTCCATCGGCGTTGATCTTTCTCCAGAGATCCTTCAATTTTGGGGGAGATGAAGAGGATTGAGAGCTAGAGACCGAGTCGAGAGCTTTTGCGAAGCACCAATTCCTCCCTTTGATCGGGAAAACAACTAGCCGAGCCCTCATTTTGCAAAGGGATTAGGAATCGAAGTGAGGAATCATAAATTGAGATTGGATCAAACCCTAGGATTCGTTGGATTGAAGGTGATTGAGATTTCTTGAAGAGGAGAAAACCCTAAAAAAGCGAGAGAGCTTGGAATGGGCCAGCATTTGAAACCACGAAGGTGGCGGCTTGAAAAATAACTACCGATGTCACTTCGCTTCCCTGCTTCTTAACTGACACGTGGCTGTTCTGTCGTCGTCTGATCCCTGGATTTCTATCGGTGCCGTAAAGTCTTAATTGAACATAAATACTCCATTATTTGCACAATTGCACTTGAATACATTAGTCGGACTTTTTTTCAACTACCTAAACATTTTTTTTCCCCACTTAAAACTGCAATATAATGTGCTTTGGTGTTACAGGGAAAATATCAGTTAAAGATATATAAACATGGACTTGAAACATTAGGGAATCTTTTTAGATGTTTAAATACCAAGAAAAATAAATAAACGAATGAATTTAGGGGGTGTTTGTTTGCATGCATGTGAAAGATGAAAGTGCAAAAATGACTTTCTTTTAACATTTTACGTGTTTGTTTGCATGCAAGTGGTTTATGAAAGTGAAATGCAAGAAAGTTACCACAAAGGATTTAATACAATTTTAACTTCCCCTAAAAAAGTGGTGAAGTCACATGAAAGTGATAAAAATGGTAACAAATTTTAATTAAATAATTTTAACTATATTTTCTAATTAATCTAATTTTACTACGTCATCTTCACATTGCACTTTCAACAATAAATTTATTTTTCAAACAAATATTGTATTCCACTTGCATGCTGACGTGGATGTGAAAGTTATTTTCAAAAAAAATTACATAATTTCAATTCACTTTCGAACAGCCGAACACCCCCTTAAGGAAGTAAACAATGAATTAGATAAATAAAAGGTTGAAATGAATGGGTTTGACAAGATTTGATGTTTACTATATTTGAAATTATTCATAATTGTTTTAGATATTAATAAATTGTTGTAATTGAAAGAATGGTCTCTCTACTAGAGACACATTTTCCAATCATAATCATCCAATAATATCTAGATTGTTAAATTAGATTCTAAAATTAGCCCACTGTGGGTGACTAGGTTCTAATATGACTCTCACGGTCCTAGGGTTGATTTCCACTTAGGTTATAAAAAAAAGGCAAATCTTCACTGTAGGTCCCTAATGTATTAGCCAAATATCATTTGGGTCCTTAACGTTTGAAAGTCATCAACAAAGGTCCCTAACGTTTTCTCCGTCATCAAATTAGATCATTTTAAAATTTTACATTATCTCCTGGCGATGTGGCGGTATTTGGACTATTTTTATCTCTCCTTTTTGCACATAACCCCTATAAGTTTTAAAAATTATAAATAACGCCTTGAAAGTTTTAAAAATTATAGTAAAAATTTTAAAATTACTCTCAAAATATCCCCTAAAATTTTCAAAAGGTACAAGTGGTTTGGTAAAAATTACAACCAACCCCTTAAAAATTTTAAAATTACAAATAACACCCTAAAAAGTTTTAAAATTATAAATAACAACCTTTTAGTTGGAACATCACAATATCCCCTAAAAATTTTAAAAGCTACAAGTGATCGACATAGGGTGTTATTTGTAATTTTAAAAATTTTAAGGTGTTATTTGTAATTTTTAAAACTTATAGGGGGTTATGTGCAAAAAGAATAGATAAAAAATAGTCCAGTAGCTGCCACATCAGCAAGAGATAACGAAAAAATTTGAAAAGGATCTAATTTGATGACGGAGAAAACATTAGGGACCTATGTTGATGACTTTCAAACGTTAAGGACCAAATGATATTTGACTAATACATTAGGAACCTACAGTGAAGATTTGCCTAAAAAAAAACTTGCATGTTGAATTTAAGTAATTTTGTACTCTTGTTAATGGCATTCACTTTCATTTCCCTCGAAACAGATCATAACCATGTATAAAATGATAGATCAATAAAGTGGATCTTCATGCTTATCATAGTGAAGAGAATTTGAACAATAAAAAAAAGTAACTCTTATTTTTAACACTCATAACATCATCTCATGTTCTTTTGTGTTGCCAGGATTCCAACTTGCCAAGCCAATGGCTTGCGGACTTCGGGCTTTAGGCCTTGGCTTGTGAGTTTTTAACTCATAGGCTTGAGGGCTTAGGGCCCCTTCAGCCCCTTAGAAGCTCCACACGTGTTTGACTATGTAAATTCAGTTGAGGAAATATTTATCGTCAAGAGGGATCAAGCACGGAATTTTATGTGTGCGTACCATATATGAGCTAGTAAGAAATATGAGTGGTGTAATCTATGTGAGCTGTGGTTAGCTGATAGATTCTGTGTGATACCTGTTGTCAGTAGACTAGAATAGAATGTTTTTCTTTGTTTTTCTTTGTAGTGATTGCTTTTGGGTGGTTTGGTATTAGACAAATTCAAGTATCTATCTTCAGAAAAAATATGAGTGGTGGGGCCCACCGGCTCTAATGTGACTATCAGGATGGACCTTAATAATAGTCTATCTTTCGAAACTCATTCGGCAAAATAAGTTGATAAGCATATGCCTCGTTCTTGTTTGAGTGCGAATGCAGATTGTGTGTGTCCCTCCATACTTCTAAAGGTCTATATAGATGATCTGATACATATTTATCCAGATTGTCAACTATGATCAAGGGTATGATGTGTGTGTAAATATAGGCTAGTTTTTGACTCATGCGTCTAACACATATTCAAAACATAATTAAGTTATAATCTGAGTATATTGATCATCACGTTGTAGTGACATGTATGTATATCACATCAACAACACACTGTGGAGAAGTGTGGAAACACACCAACACTCATTGTGTCTCTGTCCATATGTATATGTGCAAAGTCATTATGTGTCAAGTTATCAGAATTTAGCTAGTAGCAAGAAACTATCTAATATTTTAGAATTCATACTTCATGGGGTAACATATTAGGTGGAAATCTAAATTTGATAGCTACAGATATATTAGGATATGGTTATCATACCCCTAGCACCCTATTTATATCGATCACACCTTTGATTCCACATACATGAGGTACAAAATATGAGTAACGCTAAATTATACAAAATCTACTATGGTTGAAACTTTACATTTATCATATATTTACAAGTTACAATGTCAAATTGTGATATATGTGGTCTATTCACTCCGAAAAGTGGGGGAAACTAAAAAAAGGAGTTATCGCTATATTTTTATCCATGAGATACAAGAAAATACGGGAAAAAAAATCACAAAAGATAATGAGTCCAAGGTTTATACTATTTCCATGGATTCTCCAAGATCTCTAACATGATTGTGTGTAATATCACACTTTGACAACATGCTTGAGTTATGTTTATATGCAACATGTTTTAGATAGGATTCAGCCAACATTTTGCCAAGCTGAACTTGAGCTTGGGTTGTGAGATGCAAGTGATGATGGGTTTCCAACTGCAATCCCTTCGCATCAACACATAAAACATTTGGTAGATTGATTCCAACCTGTGCTTTTCTAACTACATCTACAAAAGGTCCCTCTCCAGATGCAAGAGCCACCTGTATTAATAAAGGGATAGAGCATTAGTTCTCATTGAAGAGAGGAAAGAACTACGCAGCGAGTACAGACCCTTGAAAAATAAAACTAGATGTCATTCCCAAACCTAGATCTCTAAAAGGATAGAGAAATCCTATTTCTACGGGACTTAGTTTTCCAAAAGTTTCCCAGAAAATCAGTCTTTAAACAATTCTAAAACGAACAAGATTCCGACGCTTTAGTCTGTCCAGACGTTTGACGAACTGCATACGAAATAATGACTTTCGAAATTTTGAGAGACGAGTCAGAGATGTATGGGCAAAAGTCTTAGAGGATTTGATCAAGACAATTCTCAAGACTCGCTCTTTTGCTAATAACTTCAATTTTCAAAATTATGAAAACAAAAATTTAATGACAATGCAAATTGTGATATAATCTCCCCAGCCCCCGACATCATACTCATTTTGAAGAAATAGTTTGGGAATTCATATTTCAATTCTAAAAATTGTCTGTTTGTGAAAGGGAAATCAGAGTGTTAACCGATCCAACAAGTTTTTGCAATATCAAATCCAAACTTTACAGAGTTTGTGTGCTACCTCTCATCTGCATATGAGAATATGTTTTCTGGAGCTCTGCTATTAATAAGATCAATTTTCTGCATGTCTTGTGATATATATATATATATATATATATATATATATATATATATATATATATATATATATATATATATATATATATATATATATATATATATATATATATATATATATATATATATATATATATGAGATTAATGAGTATCATTGACATATGAGGGTATTTTCCTCATATACGCTTAGGTGGCACAATCTCCACCAAGTGTAGGAGAGAGAATGCCTCTTATTTTATTATAATCATACTTGGAGGAGATTGTCTTGCGTCAGTATATGGGGAATCCCTCATATGTCAATGATACCATTAATCTATATATATATATATATATATATATATATATATATATATATATATATATATATATATATATATATATATATATATATATATATAGAGAAGGCTCTATGAACTTAAGTTCATAATGAATAGTGGTGCACTAACTTTTTATACACTCATCTTGTCTTGAGATTTGTGATGCACAAATCTCAAAGTGAACTTTATATCTTTCACGGATCCCAAAGCAAGATGAGTGGTTAGAAAAGTTGGTGCACCACTATTCATTATGAACTTAAGTTCATAGGAACATTGCTCTCTCTCTCTCTCTCTATATATATATATATATATATATATATATATATATATATATATATATATATATATATATATATATATATATATATATATATATATATATATCAACTACTTTTCATATAAAAGCAAAACTCAAAATATATATATATAAAACTAGAAACAATCATTATAAGACTCATCATAGTCCACAAACTACAGTCATGAATCATAGCTTATAATAGCCTGAGGCAGTAGTTAAGACTATAATGATCAATGATGCCCCAAATTCTCTTCATCATATTTCTTTCATCAGACTCAAAGAAAACAAAACAGATTGATAATTTATAAGTTTCTGTTTGGAAACTTGAATATAAGACCATTTTAATTTGGTCAAATTAGGTGAAACTTCTTGTTGAGGGACCCACAAAGAAGTAAAATAATCAAGTAAACAAGCAGGTGGACATGGTTTGACAATGTGACCACATGGATGAGTCAAAAATTTATATTACTTTAATAAAGCAGAAATAATTTATCTTCACTTCAATGTGTCAGGAAAAAGTATTTGCACAATTACTTTAAGATTTTTTTATTCGAATGAGACTCTTTAAAAGGGCACTATGCATTAGCAGATGATCTCAATCGCTTTAAAAGGTATCTACCTTATATCCTGAACTTTGTGTCTCTTCCTACTCTTTTCTGAAAGTGAATCGTCTATAATTCTACTTAACCTGGTTCGGTAATTTGCCAAACTATGGTTAATTCCGGTCCGATTATTGTGTTGATATCAGCTTGAGCAAGTGTCTATGAGATTTTGACCTCAAAAGAAGTATACTAGTTGATAAGCAATAGTTGCTGTACATGCTACCAAACCTTTCTACATAAGCTTAGGACAACAAAAACTGCTCTAATTTATTTGGCAACATGTGATTGTATCTAAGCTTTGTTCACATAATTACAAATTGAATGTGGTGGATTGAAAAGATATCATCTTCAAAAAGACCAAGAAAATATAATATTTTCGGTTATTTGCACTTGGGTATCCTAAAATTTACATTTTTTGAACTTTGGTACCCTAAAGATTTTATTTAACACTTTGATACCCCAATTTTACACCTTTATTGACTTTGATACCCAACACTTTTTTTCCTGACACTTTACTACCCTGAAGTACACACATTTTTTGACTTTGATACCCCCAAATTGACACATCTTTTTTTACCTTTGATACCCCAAACTTTGGGGTATCAAAGTTAAAACGGATGTATACATTGGGCTATCAAAATTAAAAACTGTGTAAACTTTGGGGGTACCAAAGTGCAAATAACCCTACCGAAAAATAGTAGCTGACTACTATTTTGTGCCTTAACTGGTTATAAAATCTCCCTGATCACAGTTGCCAAACATGCCCTTGGATATTAAGTTGAAAATAACAAAAAGCCCTTAACTTGATAAGAAATTAATTAAGCAAATCGATTCATGCACACACCTGAATCACTAGCAGCTGAGGCTCTCCAAGATCCACCCTCAAATCCCTTATCAACCTCTCCATCCTCCCCTCATACTCCTCCGCATCCTCCCTCTCCACCGTGTCGCTCTCCCCTGATACCACAACACCGCCCCAATTCCTCCTCCGCCGTCCACCGCAGCCCTCGCCCTCGCCACCATCTCCCTGTAAAGCCTCCTCCCCCGGGCCCACTCCTCGATCCTGGTCCCACCTGCAGCGCAAGGCACGAGGCCGATCCCCGTGCCCGCCGGCGTCGCTGCGTGGACGGCGTTGGCGAAGGGGAGGCCCGGGCCGACGCCGCAGGGCTTGCCGACGTCGATGTCGATGTGCAGGGGCTCCGCCGCTTGCTCCCACCTGCGGTGGCGGTTGAGGCGGAGGATGGAGGGGGAGGGACGGGATTCTGGGGGGATTTTGCGGTCCCACCGACCGTTGGAGACGCCGCCGCGGCCTGACATGTTGCTTTGGCCGGCGAGGATGAAGATGAGCTTGTTGGAGGAGGAGGTGGCGGGGATGAAGAAGAGGAGAGAGATGGGAAGAAGGAGCATTTTGATTTTTTTTTGGTAATTTATTTTATTTTATTTTATTTTGAAAGTTTTTGTGGTTTTGAGGAGTCGAAATGATTTTGAATTGTTGTTGAAGAGATGGTGGATGGGTCCCCGCGAGTAATGATTGGGATTTCGGGATAAGAGCAGGAGTGTCGTTTTCCTTTTTAATTAAAAGATACTAGTCACTTAAATCTTCAATGTGCAATTAACTCCTCATATCTTGAAAATTGCATATTAATCCCTCACATGCTATCGGGTCTTACAAAATGGTCCCTATGTTAGTGTTTTAGTTAAAAGAAAAAAAATCTAATCATGGCTAGGTTAACTCCTAGCCCAACATCTGCCATTATTAAACTACATATCTCTCCCTCTGATGTTTTAAACATTTGTGAGCTCAACTTTAGGTTATGATTCTTTTCTAACCATGGGAGAAAAAGAATTCAAATGGATTTGGGTTCTTTAAGTGAGTATTGGGTTTAATTAAGTGGGTATAGGGTTTAAAGCCATTAAGAAATGGATTGGATAATATAAAGAGATAGGCTACTTTACCTCAAACCATTAGATTTGATGAAGTATTCTCCTCAATTCTAATGCGATTTAGCTTGAAGGACTGTTAGCAAGACCCTATAAAATTTGAGGAACTAATATGCAATATTTAAAATTTGAGAGATTAATATACAATTATGTAAGATATAAGGAACTAATATGGAAAATCCTAATTAGAATGGGGGTTTTTATTAGCGAAACATAAATTAGAATGGGTGCGGAGAGGATAAGAGACAAATCGTCGTCCAAGTCAATATCGGAAAAATGAGGACAAAATCCTATAAAGCTCTCTTCATATCGGGACAAAAGCATTATAGGATGCAGGACAGTGGTAACTCCAATATAAATCCTGAAGTACTTTTTGATACCAGAAATACTTTTTTCTTCTAGGATAAACTACTAAAGAGGCCTTGGTATAACAAACATCATCCTAAGATGCAAACCCATAAGCCAACTCCAACCAATATGTGCTGGGATTCTACCCAAATCCCATAAATAAGGAGTGCATTATGTTGACTAGGAAGATTAGACTTAGTTTGGTAAGAGGTACAAGGAGGAAATGTAAAGTAATGTAAGGTTCAATAAGATGCAAGGAGGGGTATACCTTTTGTGGTTCTTGTTTGGTTGGAGAGAGAGTAATGGGAGGTACATAATTTTTTAGTTCATTTTGTATCTTCTCTCTCCTTAGCCTTGTGTCCCTTCAAATTGGAGAGATCTTCTCTCTCTTCACTTTCTAGTTCATTTTGCATTTTCTCTGCTCACTTTAATTTACTCTACCTCACCTTACCCTCCAAAAACTCCCTACCAAAGAGGATTTTAAATTTTATCCATTACCTTACTCTATCTCCCCTCCCATAAAACCAAGCCTTAGGCTAGTCAATATTGGAGAATATAAAAGGTTAAAACTTGAAGGGCTAATGTGTAGGAAAATAAAATAATGCATTCATAATTAGTTTCTTGAACTTCTCTTTGGAGCCTAAAAAAAGGATATGCTAATGTTGAGAAATTCACCTTCTTGTGGAGAGGGAGGATCCTCTTAGAACTCTTGAGTGATCGGTGTTCTCAGATTATTTGAGTGATGTGGTGTGATGATGACCTCTTGGAGATCTTGAGTAATCGGTGTTCTCAGGTTCCTTGAGAGATGTGAGATGTGTGAGGGTTTTCAAGTTGGTCCATGCAAGACTTGTATCACTTATATTGGTTGTATGAGTTGTATTGGTTTATGAAGATATTGGATTTTCCAGATGAGGGACTGTGGATGTAGGTATCTTTGGCCTAACCACGTAAACACTCTTTGTGCTATGATTGTGCTCTTGCTCCTTATTGTGTGTGGTTGCTTGTGTGCTCCAACAATCCCCAACAATATGAAAGGTATGAAGCCTAATATCCAACACTGTTTGTTTATGTAACACTCTGATTCAAATTAGATCATTTATTATAGTTTTACATCAGTGTGATTAACATGAGAACATTATTACACAAGAACATTATTAGTATGAGCGCCTTGTTGGAACCGTTAAAGTATAACTATTAAGAAAGTTGATTTTATCAAATACATGGGACAACACGTTCATAGCTCATCTTGTAACATCAAGCCTTAAAGCAAGCTCTTTTACACCTTATACAAAAACAAAAACAAAAAAAAAGTTTTTTTTATTGACTTCTCCCTTTGTGCTCCTAAGTCCAAACGAAAAAAAGTGAATGAAGAGAAATAAGTACTATTCTTAGTATTTTTAAAAATTTGTGAAACAAAGAGAAAAGTAAGGTAAAAACAAATCATAATAACTATTTCTGCTACTTCTTACCTTATAACTTTGGAAGTAACTTCTGCAATGTAGGAAAACATAGATATGAGTTGGCGGCGCATTTTATAAAATGAGCTACCAAGAGATGCGCATGTGATGAGACCCATCCTAGTTGTCATATCAAAAGCATCATTTAATCTATTGTAGCTCATTTTACTAAATGAGCCGTCACCTCATAACCATCAATTCCTTTCAAGTATTTTTTTTGTCCAAATGGACCAAATTGATCGACGTGGTTTTTAATACACGTCTTGTCAAAGGTGACATCTTCACAAGATTTACATTACTTGACATAAAACTATGGGAAAATATTATATGATATCTTCCAATAAATTGTAAGATGTCATAAGATTTATTATCATTAATATAAGAGTCGGGATTCAATATATTAGTTAAAAATAGTATATATTTTGCTGATTAGAATTTTCCTTTTCTTATAAAAGTTTTCCAATTCATTAGATACTCTAAAAGGTGTATAACAAAGGGTATTACACTATTCTTTATAATCAATGATAAATGTATAAAACTTTCTCGTTTTCATTTATTTCAACAAAAAGTAATTTTCAAAGAAATATATCATCGGAGAAATTTTTAAAAAGACAATTTTAAAAATAATAAGCAAAAATAACCTTTTGCTAAATAATTAGCAAAATCGACCTCTTTTTGGCCAGCTCATCAAGGCTGGCCGAAAAGAGGTCTGAGTTGGCCAAAAAGAGGTCGATTTTGCTAATTTCGGTCTTGAAAACACACGGGACTACTAGTGCCGTGTGTTTAACATTCGTTAATCAGCTCCTAAACACAATGCAGAAAACACACGGGACTACTTAAAACACACGGGACTAGTAGTCCCGTGTGTTAAACAGAGACTAAGCCACTTGGCTCCCAGCGTTCCTAACAAATACATGGAACTAGTAGTCCCGTGTACTTGTCGGGGTATATAAGCCCAACCGTGCCCAAAAATTAGGTCACAGCCGCACTCTCCCCTATTTTGCGATCCCTCTCTCTCAATTCACTCCCGTTCTCTCCCTCAACTCTTTTCTGATCTCTCCCTCCCACAACTCTCTCCCGATCTCTCCCTCAAATCTCTCCTGATCTCTCTCCCCCACCCCATTCATCCTCTCCCACATCACCTCATTCTAAATTGTCCAAGCGGTAGGCCGGACCAGAAAATCTGGTCAGTGGGCAAAATGCCTTGGGACGACCCCGAGCCAAATCGGAGGGCTCGAGCTGTGGCGGATTTTTAATAATTTTATTTGATTTTTTGCCAAAATTATTAAAAATTAGATTAATCTTATTATATTTATATAAGTATGTATTAGTATATAGTTACATATTAGTATATACCTATATATTATATGTAAGTATATATAAGTATACATTAATGACCATATCATACTATAATTATATATAGTATACATTAGAAATTTATATGTAAGTATACATAAGTATACATTAATGACAATATACACTTAAAAATATATAAGTATACATTAATGACCATATCATACTATAATTATATATAGTATACATTAGAAATTTATATGTAAGTATACATAAGTATACATTAATGACCATATCATACTATAATTATATATAGTATACATTAGAAATTTATATGTAAGTATACATAAGTATACATTAATGACAATATACACTTAAAAATATATAAGTATACATTAATGACCATATCATACTATAATTATATATAGTATACATTAGAAATTTATATGTAAGTATACATAAGTATACATTAATGACCATATCATACTATAATTATATATAGTATACATTAGAAATTTATATGTAAGTATACATAAGTATACATTAATGACAATATACACTTAAAAATATATAAGTATACATTAATGACAATATACACTTAAAAATATATAAGTATACATTAATGACAATATACACTTAAAAATATATAAGTATACATTAATGACCATATCATACTATAATTATATATAGTATACATTAGAAATTTATATGTAAGTATACATAAGTATACATTAATGACCATATCATACTATAATTATATATAGTATACATTAGAAATTTATATGTAAGT
>CM022708.1:15640912-15823170 GCA_012295165.1 Asparagus setaceus | reverse complement strand
GAATATTTAGTGCATTGATAGATAGATGGAGGCCAGAGACTAACACTTTTCATCTACGTATCGAGAGTCGAGTATTAATCTCCAAGACGTATCAATAATCATTGATCTCCGCATTGATGGTCCATGTGTTACAGGGACAGATAGACATGCATGGTACCGAGTTTGTGAGGAGTTGTTTAGAGTAGCTCCACCCTCGTTGCTCGGGGGGAATGTTGGATTGAATGGCTAAAAGATACTTTCTCACACCTATTGCCAGAAGATGCATCACAAGTCATGATCCAGCAACATACACGTGTATATATTTTGCACATGATCGGGACGCTTCTATTTCTTGATTCTAGTAAAGATAAAGTGCATTTGAGATAATATAATTTGTTATTTGAATATTTATATAATTGAATTGTTTACTTGAATCGAACTAAATGCAATTTTTAATATGATAGGTGGTTATCACTTCTCGAGAACTTAGACACTTGCGGGACATTATCATGGGGTAGTGCTGTTTTAGCATACCTGTATAGAGAAATGTCCAAGGTGGCTTTTAGAGAAAATAAAGAGCTCAAGGGGGTGTCTGACTTTATTATAAGTTTGGGCATGGGAGAGACTAGTTTTGAAACCAAGATTATGTGAGAAACGAGTTTTAGACGGACAGATTCCACTGGGCTGCAGGTAAACACTTTCGAATCTAACTAATGCAAACTTGATTTAGATTTATAGTTACGGTATTAGATGCTAAACTTTGATCATTCACGCAGATGGAACGTCCAAAAATACTATGATGAGACCCCGGCAAGACAGGTAGACTTTTATAGAAATGAGCTTGATCGCATGAAAATTTATCAGTATTGAAGTTTAATTTAAGAAAATTTAATCTACTGACCACTTTCAAAGAGATACTAATATGTAGAATATTTTCTAGTTCGAGTGGCGGCCATACCATGATCACCTACCTCATCTACCACGAATTTGCACGAAGGGGCAAGCTATATGGAGAGCAAGAGTTCCTTGTTTGGGTCGAAAGTTGATTTCTTTGTCGTTTCCATTACAAAACTTAAGAAAATTACACCTTAATTTTCAGTTACAAAGAAATTTCAAGAACTCTCTCACAAACTCAACAAAAGACGCTACAAGTGTAGATCTTTGCTGGACTTTGCTCGCGTCGGGACGCTGAATCCGTGGACCACCGAGCAGCGATCGCCGAATCGACGGGTTTAGTTAGTGCTTCGCAAAGGAAACAAGAACTTCAAAGAAATATCTTAGCAAGGTAAGATATCTACTCTTCTCAAGAATAAGTCAAGGTTTAAACTCGAGGAATCTCCGCGTGGATCGTGTTCTTGAACTCCAGGAAGCTTGGATTTCTGATTTTCCCTTCGATGGTCGCACTTCAAGTGGACGTAGGAGGGTATTTATAGTCTTTGGGAAACGTGCCCACAAGTGTCATAAGTGCCGGAGATTTTGCAGCATTACGCACTGCCCGCCGAAGCAGTTGCTCGCCATCGGCGAGGCAGCAGCCACGCCGCTCACCGGGCGTAGGCAGATGGCTGCCTCACCGACCGGGCGAGGGGCCGCCCCTTACCGTGAACGGTTTTCCCGCTTTTAGGCACGATTAAATGCCTAGAATTACGCCTAGTGGGCGATCTTCGCCGCGGTAACCGCTTATTAACGTGTCCAACGCCTCTCGCATTGATAAAGTCAAGTGGGCCCCATCGATTGATTTAGACCCTTCAAGAGCTCGCTCCAAGTATTTCGGTGTTCGCCAGCTAGCGAGACACAGTAGTGCCTCGCCTATAGCGAGACACATCAAGGTGTCTCGCCGCGGCGAGTAACACACAAGTGTTCGCATAGAGACACATCAAGGTGTCTCTCGCCGTAAGCAGGCACACAAGTGTCTCGCTAATAGCGAGACACATCAAGGTGTCTCGCCGGACGGCATGACAAACCAGTGTCTCGCGATCAGAGCGAGACACAATCTCCCCATGTGTTGACTTCTTGAGATTTCGACGACGTTGTTCTTCGATCTTCTCATGATTTAGTCATATTTGAGGTTATTCACAATTTTTGATGCCTACAGATACCCCTCCAAGTTTTCGCACTCCTCGATTTTGTCGAGGGTCCGAATACTTTGATAAGATGCTTTGCTTCGCTCAACGCTGAACTTTGTAGAAGAGGCCCATGTTTTGCTTCAGCTTGAATCCGGCTACGCCGGCCGACCATACTTTGGGATCAATAGCTGTTGCATTTGTATTTGATTGATTGAAATGTCGGTCGATTTTGGACTAATCATCTTCATCTTGAAAGTCACCACTTGGGTTATAATTGGAATGCCTTGAGAATCATTCAGAAAAAGCGCCGTCGTTTCAATATCGATTTCCGTGAAAGCTTCTATATGTAATATCCGGAATTGTCCCACTTGAAGCGGCGGGACAATCTGAAGTGTCTCGCTCAAAAGGACCGCCACAGAATGCATGCGAGCATGCTTGAGCTTCCTGAGGCGATGTAATGGCACATTTGCATTAGCAATGAGTTACAAAGTGCATTAAAATCACGGTAGGAGAAAGTGCTTGACCCCGGCAGAAGAGTGAACCCATTGCCTCAAGTTATTGCTTGTATGATAGATATAGGATTTTGGCAAACCCTCACCATCAACGGATTTGATGAGCCTTTACCAACTACCGCTTGAGTTGGGGCTAGCATGTAGATTATCCGAGTCCGCTCTACATGTTACGCTGTGCTAAAAGAGTGAATTCTCTTAGACTTTATGCTACGATATTGAATATGTAGGCTTGATCAATTATCACGGAATTGATTACCCGCAAAGATGTGTTAGATGCGACTTATCTCGATAAGGACAGAGATAATATCCCTATGCATGAAGGCATAGTTTAGGTGTCATTAGGTAATGACATCTATGCTACGATATTGAATATGTAGGCTTGATCAATTATCACGGGAATTGATTACCCAGCGGCGTGTGTTAGACGCTGACTTATCTCTGATAAGGGACAGAGATAACATCCCTATGCATGAAAGCATAGTTTAGGTGTCATTAGGTAATGACATCTATGCTACGATTTTGAATACGTAGGCTTGTGGAATTTGTGTTTTCTCTTGGGGCAAAAGCGAACCTGTTGTGTCTTCTCTTGGGGCAGCGAACCTGTTGTGTCTTCTCTTGGGGCTAAAACGAACCCTGTTATCGGAGTAGACCTCTCATTCATAAAAGGAATCGAGAGGGGATTTTGACCGTGGTCCTAACTGTAGGAAGGTTTGACCAAGTGGGAGTGAAAATTAAAAAATGATCCTAACTGTAGGAAGGTTTGATCGGGATAGGAGTTTTGAGACAATCCTAACTGTCGGAAGGTTTGATCGCTCAATCCTGAAATGGACCTCTCGTTCATGGAAGGAATCAAGAGGGGATTTTGACCATGGTCCTAACTGTAGGAAGGTTTGACCAGGCAGATATTTAAGACAATCCTAACTGTCGGAAGGTTTGATCGCTCAATGTGGAAGTGGACCTCTCGTTCATGGAAAGAATCGAGAGGGGATTTTGACTGTGGTCCTAACTGTAGGAAGGTTTGACCAGGATAGGAATTTTGAGACAATCCTAACTGTCGGAAGGTTTGATTGCTCAATCTGGAAGTGAACCTCTCGTTCATGGAAGGAATCGAGAGGGGATTTTGATTATGGTCCTAACTGTAGGAAGGTTTGACCACTCAATCTGGAAGTGGACATCTCGTTCATGGATTATCCACCCCCAGCTTTCTTTGCAAAATTGGGCTCTTATATTCATTGGAGGAATTAGGAGGAGCAGTTTAATCTCTTGTACTCATCGGAGAAGAGGGAATAGTTTATACTCGTATACACTGTCGAATCTGAGGCGATTTTATACTCATTATACTGTCGGAGTCAAGTTTGATTCGGCTTATTTGGCGTTAAGGCGGCTTCAACCAAGGCTTGATGATGGCCTTGAGAGCTAAGCAATCCTTTGTGGGATGGAGGATCCTCGTAGTGCATACGGTATTTAGGGTCAGAAGTTTTGTTAGCCTCCTCTTGATTTGTAATTGGAGGCAACTTGATTTTGTTGTTATCAAGGAGGTGTTTGAAGATGATTGGAACTTCTTCGCCCTTGAAAGAGTATGTCTGTGGAATTCGATTTAGAAGCTTTTGGCTGCCATTGTTGCGACGTTTGACCAACAGCGATCCGGATGCCTTTCCTCTATTACGAGAGGAAAATTTACTTCGAGGGTCACCATCTTTTCGCCTCTTTCTTCCTTCCTCGAGGAAACGCTCGGCTTGTTCTCCTCGTATTTTTAGGTCTTTCCACGTAGTTGGTGGGACGACCCCATGACTTCCAAAGAATTCTATAGAAAGATTGTTGTGGCAAGTCTTCAATATGAACTCTTCAAGAATGGATCCCCGCATTCATAGCTTTATTATTATGAATCGCTTAACGAAGGTGTCGATTGTCTCCCCACCTTTCTGCTTTTCGTCTAAAAGAGTTCCAATTGAGACTTCGGTGTCGTCATCGAAGAAGTTGCTGAGAAAAGAACTTTCCATGTCCTCCCAACAGTTAATACTCCCGGCCTTGAGTCTTCGATACCAATCGGCAGCCCGCAAGAGTACCGACGAATGACCAACCATCGAGGCTCATTTCCGAGATTACCCCCAAATGTGATTTGAAGTAAATCGTGTTGTGAAGGTGACCCTCTCCCGTCAAATGGCGTAAAGTTGATCAAATTGAATTTTGGCGGGTAAGGAATTGAATCCCACTCCCTAGGATACGGACACGGGATGCCAGTCCTTTTGACTTCCTGTGTGGACATCAAAGCATTGATTTTATTTTCAAGCTCTTTCATCCTTTCGCCATCATCCTCCCTTGTTTTGGATTGCTTCCAATAGGAAGAATTGGACCATTTCCACCTTGGCCGAATCAGGCTTTCTTTGGAGGTTGATCGGCGTAAATGTGTTCATCAATCTCCTAATCACTTTTCAACATTATGGTGGGTTACTCCACCTTGTTATTTGATTGGTATTTGGACCCGGAGTTGTTGCAAGTTTGGGTTTGCAATTCCCTAATCTGTTGCATGGCTAGCTCCATCTCTGTTCTCATTTGACCTTAAGCTCTTCTCTTTGCTTAGCTAAGGCTTCTTGTAACATTTGAGCCGTGACATCGGGAGTAATGGTAAAAGCTTCTCGGGATGGGGACCAAAGACTTGACATTGTGTCATCTGAAGCTATCGCCGAATTGATGTCGAAACTTCGCCATCGATGACTCTCCTCATGCATCCTTCTATAGTCGATCGTTGGTATTTCCTTATTATGCGAGACATTCTTTGAGAAATCTTAAACCCAACCTTTCCTCCAGGAGTGAAGTCAGGATCTGAATCCGTCGCCGGTCCTTTCCCTTTGTTCACCATGTTGATAGTCACTTCGGGAAACTCATCAATTTGGTGATTTGAGATTGAGATTGTGGAGATGCATATCCCGGATCGCGTGCTTAGACAGTTTGGTTTGGCACAGCACGTTCCACAAGAAGTTGAAAGAATAGAGAGAAAGGCCAACAAAGGTGGGCATCAGATATACTTGGAAAATCCGCATCATCAGTACATACACAGATGGACTGATCAACATTTGAGTATCGTGGAGCAGATTGATCCTCCTCTGCATGAATTAGATTATATCATATGGTATTGGGAGATTACAAGAAGATGGATAATAAATCAGACCACGGCTCCAGTCGATGAACACTAACAATATGCCCTACAACAGAGATACGTGCCAAATGGTGTAGATAGGAGAGAACTTGTAAGTAATTTACTATTAAATTTATTTATTTGGTATTACTATAATTTGTTTTATATATATATATATATATATATATATATATATATATATATATATATATATATATATATATATATATATACTTTTAAATAATGCGGATAAATACTATGGATGATATTGAGGGCATTGCAAATGAGGGCCTAACACTTTTACGTAAGTAAGGAGATCGAGTGTACATGCATCTCGTATCGGTATAGTGCGGAGGGTTCATAGAACTTTTCATCGAACTCATGAGGATCTTCATGATGGTCGCGAGGAGATAGCGCAGAGGATCTCTTATATGCACGCACCAAATAGACGAAGACGAGATGGATCTTGTACATTTGATAATGAAGCTGGTCGTCCTGACCTCTGCACCATCGGAAGCGAGGACCGTACAAGCTCAAGTCACATGGAGGACGGCAGCGATCGGCGGAGTGCGAAGAGGTAGACAAAGGGAAGGGCGGACTTCTAAGTTGTATGTAATGATTAATGGATTTTCTCGAAGGACTCTATTTGTAAATAAATATACTTGATATATTTGGATTTGTGGCAATATTTTGGCATTTGGATATAAAGTGTTAGAGTGGTGTTATCTATTGTGTTGTGATGTTTTGGATTGATTACATGTGTATTAAGTTTTGTTTATTTCTTAAAAATTATAAGTTATATAGAGATTATACTATTTAGATATGTATGAGGTGAATTTAGATTTTTTTGCATAGGAAATCCTGTATATACGCAGGATATAAGTTGGAATAGAAGTGTGCATGTTTCGTGCATGTTTTGGGCTATTCTATGAAACACCCGACTAGTAGACTAGTCCCGTGTGTTTTCTATAGTTTCGAAATCTGCGGGACTACTAGTCCCGTGTTTTCTACATAGCCAGAATCACACGGGACTACTAGTCCCGTGTGTTTTCTCGGGTTGTGTTCACAAGGTGATTAACGAACGCTAAACACATGAGACTAGTAGTCCCGTGTGTTTTCAACACTAAATTTTGCAAAATCGACCTCTTTTTGGCCATCCTTAGTGAGCTGGCCAAAAAAGATCGATTTTGCTAATTATTTAGCAAAAAATATTATTTTTGCTAATTATTTTTTTAAAATGGTCTTTTTTTTAAAATTCTACATATATCATCACATTAGCTTGCGTAATTCCACTGCCGGCTGTGTATTTTTCTAATCCCTGTTGAAATTATACAATAAACACCCAAAAAAGACACCCCAAAGTACAAACTATTTAATGAAAAAAAAAGGTACAAACTATATAATCCAAGACTCAACCAATGCACCGTATCATACACCACCAAAGCAAATATAATAAGATTTTATTTTTGGGAAAAAAACTCACTTTACAGACATGCTGGCCCTCTTCTTCATTCTCCTCCTCAATGCATTCAATTACACAAGCTCCAATCCTTCATCAAAGCTCATCTTCATCCTGTCAGGCCAGAGCAACATGTCCGGCCGCGGCGGGGTCTCCAACAACAGGCCACCCCACGTGGGACCACGTGATCCCGCCAGAGTCCCATCCCTCTCCGTCCATCCTCCGTCTCGACGCCAGCCGCCGGTGGGTGGAGGCCGCTGAGCCCCTCCACGCTGACATCGACGTCAACAAGACCTGCGGAGTGGGTCCCGGTTTCCCCTTTGCCAACGCCGTCGAGGCTGCAATGTCACCGGGCACGGTGCTTGGCCTTGTGCCGTGCGCTGTAGGTGGGACCAGGATCGAGGAGTGGGCCCGGGGGAGAAGGCTTTACAAAGAGATGGTGACCAGGGCGAAGGTGGCGGTGGACGGCGGAGGAGGAATTGGGGCGGTGTTGTGGTATCAGGGGGAGAGCGATACGGTGGAGAGGGAGGAGGCCGAGCAGTATAAGGGGAGGATGGAGAGGTTGATTTGGGATTTGAGGATGGATCTTGGAGAGCCTCAGCTGCTGGTGATTCAGGTATTATAGATGGTTGTAGTTTGACAAGAATTTTTTTAAAAAAAATTTAGAAAAGCATTAATTTAGTGAGTAAAAAGATAAAATTATATTTACCGTGGTTGATTCTGACGGTTAAGAGGTTCCAATATGATTCACACGATATCAGGTTGAATCCATATCTATTTACCTGGGTCTAAGATGAAATAAGATGGGATCTATATGCCCTAGGAGTTTACGTGCAGCTCCTCATTAAAAGAATAAAATAAAATAAAAACATTTGCGTAAATTATACAGCCCCCGAGTGAAAAAATAAAGCTTCACTCAGGTCAAAAAGTCAGAAGCATAAAATCCCGGATCTTTATTCTCTTTGCATGCTGCACCTTCTCCCATTTCAACTACTAGATTATTTATTTTTTAAAGAAACCAGTTATCTATTCTGAGTTGAAGTTTCAAATTTATATTTGTGAGGCTAAATAGCACTTAAATATCCTAGTATTTATCATCTTTATATTTAAATATCCTAAGTTATAAAATGTAGTAGATAAATATCTTAAGTTATCCACCATCATAATATTGTAAAAGCCTTTAAAAACTTGTTATGACAAAAATATCTCTTAATAGAAATAAATGTAATATTTAATAAAAAGATAGAAGGTAGGTATAGTAATTAGTATCACAATAAATGAGATCAATATACTTGCAAAATATCATGTGCTAATCACATATGCAACTAAAAGAAGGTACTAATGTGCTATTTTTACAACTTAGGATATTAATATAGTGCTACTTTTTACAACTTAGAGTATTAAAGTGATACTTTCTACAACTTAGAGTATTTAAGTATAAAGGTGGTGAAATAATAGGGTTTTTTTAAAGGAAAAATAGGGCGAGGTGCTCCGCTCATTTCATTAAAAGCTATAAACACTAGCATGTCTTGAGTAAAACAACGATAAAAGATTAAGAAAATATCAAACAATACATAACCAAGAACAATGAGTGGACCATTATCGTCACCTGTCACTTAGATCATAGATGTTTGATATAATCTTAACTAAACCCTTGAGCGACTCATGCAGGTAGGCAACAAAAAGATTTTTGGCTAGTATACCCAGCACGAAAATATAGAGTACATTGTTTCAACATAGTCTTAGAAAGAAAAACATCAAAAGACTTTATACAACTGACTATTTTTTCCTGGATACCCACATGTGAAGGAGAGAGTGCTTAGATCAGTTCACACCCGCTGCATCTTCACTCGACCCTGAACTCTATAGCAGCACCTCAATTTCCTGCTCTTCGGCCACCTATGAACTGTTTCAGCCTTCTTCTTATTTGAGTTCCCTGTCCAGAATAGAACAAAGTGTGCTATATTAGAGGCAACCCTTTGATGCTCAAAACACTCTTCATTAAACACTAAGTTGTTCCTTACTCTCCATAAATACCAACAAAGAGTGGGAAAAAATGATATTCCATAATAATTTGAGTCTTTTATCTTGGATAAAGCTGCCATTGGATAGAAGAACCACATTAAGAGTCATAGGCCACTGTACTGAAGGAAAACAAGATATAAAGGAGTCTCAAATTTTCCATGAGAAATCACATTCATAAAAGAGATGATCAACTATTTCCAAACTTGGTTGACATAGGGGGCATAAATGATCTCCTATCCATCCTTTTTCATAATGATCGTCTCTCGCTTGGAGTCTTTTTTTGAGGATCCAAAGAAAATTTTTACTTTATTTGGAATGATAGATTTCCAAATAAACGATAATTTCTTGCTAAGATACCACCACTATTTAGAAAATCATATAATGATTTAATAAAGAACCGAGGAATGAAAAAGCCACCTTGCCTCATCTTTTTGAGAGATATAGTAAAATTTATAGCATATAGCAATTCTTTCAGATCATGGATCTCTTGTCTTGCTCATCATTAGAAGCTCTAATTAGAATTGGATGTCATTTCCAAATTCCACCATGCATATAACCTTGGAAACTAACACTAACATTTTTGAAAATCCTAGTCTCAGATGTCAGAGGGAAAAGACTCTCCAACGAAGTTGCTTCATATCCATTTATCCTCCTAGAATCGATAGATGAGCCCTCTCCTAACTCAACGAGAATAACATTAAAGCATGATGAGATAAAGAAATATCATGCTAAAATCTAGAGGCTAAACACTAGGAGGTGTGCACATAAGGGTTTGTTGATTTTTAAGGTAGAGAGAAGAAAGGACACACCCCACAAAAAGAATTGTTATCTAGAGTTCTCCAAGACTATTTTGAGAGCAGTGCATAGCTGAAGTTGTAGAGATTGAGAATACCACGACCGTCTTCTTTCTTAGATTTACAAGTATTTTACCATCTGACTAAGGATTTTGATTTGTTTTCCAATTGATAGGCCCCCATAGAAAATTACATCTATCCTTGTCCATTGCCTCGATAAGCCATTTGGGCAGTTTAGAGAATGACATGAAGTAAAGAGGGAGAGAAGATAGAATAGAATTTACAAGAGTTAATCTTCCCCCAATAGAAAGATTCTTACATTTCCGCATGGATAACTTCTTTTTGAAAGAGTCTAGAGGTTGCCAAGCTTGTTTAGATAAAGAATCATTTTTCAGAGGAAGCCCTAGGTATTTAAAAAGGAGGAGAGCTTAAAGAATAGTTTAGAATTTTAGCAAAAGTAGCACCCTTTGTACTAGATTTTCCAAGGTAATACAGATTGGTCTTGGCATAGTTGATACCTAAACTAGAGATGTCCTCAAAGGTATAAAAAATAGCTTTAAGGACAAAAAATTCCTCAAGAAGGGCTCTACAAAAGATCAAAATATCATTAGCAAATTGGAGTGATCTGATAGAGTTGAGTTCACCATTAAGATGAACTTCAGATAAATCACGTGAAGCTACATTATTTACCAACATCTTATTAAGAACGTTAGTAACCATAATAAACAACATAGGGGAAAGATGGTCACCTTGTTTTAGCCCACGGTCACTCGAGAAGGTTTTAGTAGGGGCCCATTCACTAGGATTGAGGATTTGGATGAAGAAAGAACATGTTCAATCTAGTGACACCATTTAGGACCAAAGCCTTTAGCTTTGAGGAGAGAAAGAATAAAATCCCAGTTGACATAGTCAAAAGCCTTCATGAAATCAACCGTAATGATACAAAAAAAAATTTCTTAGAGGAGTAGTGATGATGCATCTCATGAGCAAGAAGAATAGAGTCAAGAGTTGATTTGCCACCTTGGAAAGCTGATTGAGACTCATCTACAAGAGAGGAAAGATAAGAACGTAATCTAGAAGCCAAAGCCTTAGTGAAGATTTTAAAAAGGCCATTGAGAAAGCTAATAGGTCTGAAATCCTTAAGACTATATGCACCCTCTACTTTAGGGATGAAAGCAATGTAGGAAAAATTGATTCTGTGCAAAGATGAAGCATCATAATATAAAGATTCAAAAAACATTAAAAAAAAAGAAAAGAAAAAAAAAGAAAAGAAAAGAAAAGAAAAAAAAATGATATGATCTTGCAAAATATGATAGAGTTCTTGATAAAAAAAATTTGGGTACCAGATAGGTCTAGGTGATTTCTCTGGGTGTAAGCTAAATACTATGACCTTGATTTCTTCATGAGTTAAAGGTTAGTCAAGAGAAGACAGATCAATATTGTTATTAGGGTACAAATACTACCACCAATCCATAGCAAACGAAGGTGGAGAGGTAGCTGAGAAAAGATTTGCTAAGTAGTCATGGAAAGCATGTTGCTTATCAGATTCTGAAATGAAAAGCTTGCCATTGACTACAAGGTTTGGAATGAAGTTTTTTCCTAAGGTTTGAGGCAGATTTGTGAAAGAAAGAAGTGTTTAGATCACCTTCCTTAAGCCATTGGCTCTCGATCTTTGCCTTCAGTAAATTTCTTCATCCTTTGCTATGGAAAGGAGATAGAACTTGAGGTGATTACGAGAAGCTAACTCCTCCTTAGAAAGAGCTCTAGTCTCTTCTATAGAGTTTAGAGAGTCAAGAGAATATAAGGCTTTCCTCTTTGATGAAGACAAAGAACCATATACATGTTATTTCCACCATTTAATATGACATTTAAGGAGCCTAAGTTTGGAGAAAAGGCTAACAACTGGGTTACCTTTGCAAGAGAAAGACCTCAAACTTGAAGCAACAAAGTCTTTGAAAGAGTGGTGAGATAGCCATGATTTCTTAAATCTAAAGATTGGTTAAAATTGAAAACCCCCTGAGTCTAGAATGATGGGATTGTGATTAGAGCAAGAAAATGGAAAAACATATTGAATGAGAGATGAGAAATTAGCTTCAAAAGCAGTTGAGATGAGGAACCCATCAAGACGACCCATGACAGGATTGGTTCTCTTATTAGACCAAGTGAACTGTCTGCCAGAAAGAGGTAAATTCATAAGAAATAAAGAATCAACCAAAGATTTGAACGAAGTGATATCTCTTATTGATCCTGATCTACCAGTTCTCTCACTAAGCCTTAATATGACATTAAAATCCCCAAAAATGGCCCAAAGCAAGGAAAATTTTTGACTAATTCTCTTAATTTCCCACCAACAAGCTTTCTTATCCTCTCTATCAATTCGGGGCATAAATAGAAGAGATAACAAATTTCCAGATAGAAATGTTGTGTGTAAGAACAGCAAAAATAGAGAAAATACTAACATATGAATCAGAACAAGAGTAAAGAGAATCACAACCTAGTTGTACACCCCCTCTTGAGCCAAAAGCATCTATACTTAGCCATGAAATTCTCCCCAAAGCTTTAAGGGTACTAGTTCTAGCAGAGCTAAGTTTAGACTATTGTAACCCAACTATATCAACTCCTGAGAAGAGGATACAGTCTCCAATTTTAGAAACTAAGGAAAGAGGCTACTTAGACTGAGGAGGGAGCTGAGCTAAGAAGAACAAGCTCGCTCAACATCAAGTGCCTTAATTTTAGAAAATCCCTCAGTAGGGATAGGCTCCTTCACGCCACAATTAACAAAAAACCTAACTAGCTCTGATTTATGCAAAGAATTAAGAGGCAGAGATTTAGAAGTTGAGTGTTTCTGACTTTATTTTCCACCTGAAGGAAATGATTTCTTCGATAGTGCTAAAAGCTTGTAGTGAAGGATGTGAGAAACGGCTCTAGCAAAAGCTTTCCTCCTATTAGCTCTCGGTTGTTTCCAAAATCATTGAGGAGGTGCAGTTGAGGAGATTCAATCCAGTGAGTCTTTAAGGACACCTCCACAATTTACTTCAATTAAACTGTTCCCAATTGCCATCTTTAGCTGGCCTATAGAATCAGGAATGTTGCGGTGGGGATCAAGAGATTCCTTAACACGCTCTTCATTTCCATCTTCATTCAAATCAGTAGCAATTACTCTTTTACCCTTGATGTCTCTGGGTGCCAATGTCTCTGCTAGCTCCACCTAAGCCTCTCGGTGCTTGTTTGAAGGGTTTGTACTTTGTGTAACCTCTATATTTTTGTCTAGCCTCTCTCCTTTCCAGGTTGAAGAATCTAAAGAGACTGCTTCCTACAAACAAATTCATCATAGCATTCTCTAATCCCCTTATGATATTACCATCATAAGGGGATTCATACCTGAAAATAATCGAGCATGGGATTTCTGAAATATCCTTTACCTTTAAAAGCACCTTGCAGTCTTTTGCATCAGATTTGATGATAACATCAGCTGAGGCTGTACTTATCTCTCCGATCTCTTTTAGAAGAGCTTCTAGAAAGTTGGCATTCTGTAAATGCATCGAAAGGTTGGATACCTCTACCCAAGTTAAAAAAGATTTCAACCCCAAACTCCTTAGAGCATGCCAGGTCATGAATTTCTTCATTCAGGAACTCAATAAAAAAAAAGAGCCAGGAGATGAATGTAGAACTTTATAGGCCCCTCTATTACCTTGAAGATGAAATTCTAACTTTCCGATGAGCTCTGAGAAGGTTAGATTACCCATTGATAAATGGAAAAACCCATAACATTGATATTTCTCCATGTTATCGACAGCGGACTCTGATTGAATATTTACCTAATTCTGAGCAGTGATTTGACGTTCTTTCTTCTTGTTAACTACCTTGATCCATACCTTTGTCTGGTAGAGGGAGGATACCTAATTGATATTTGGGGAGAGGGAGAATGTCTTTATTGAGATCGACAAACAATTTGAAGAGAGGTGGGTGATTTGGTGGATGGTTCTGCTGGATCAGACGGCTTGGCGAATAGGGATGAGAAGGGTTTTCCAAGACGGGTGAGAAGACGAGAAGGCTTGGAGAAAAAAGGGCTCACATGTGGGAGATAGGCTTAAAACATGATCAATAATCACTTTACCATCTCTGATAATGACATGAGGCCTTGGGAGAGGAGACGCCGCCTCTTTTCCTAATCATCTTACTAAGCCTTACCTAATTACCGCTTAGCCATCAAGGTGAAATGAAACAATAGGGTATTTAAGTGTCATTTAGCATGTTTATTATACTACTATCTTATTATTAACTGGTAGCTCAGTGATATAGTCTTTCTGTCATGTCAAAGGACCAACGTTTGAAGCTTTGCCTGGGAAACCTAAACACCAATTAAATTAAACAATCCTTCAATACTGGTCTTAAGTTTTGACCTAGGCCTTTGAGTCAAAACCTGCAGAGAGGCTTCATCTCCACCAGCAACAAAAATTAAAATAGGAGAAGAAAAAGGAGAGAAATTGGGGCAGAAGGAATCACAATATGAATGGTAGTAATAAATTAAAGGGGTAGGTAAAGTGGTAATTAAAATAACAAATGGGGTCAATAGAATAACAAAAATGACATGTGCTAAGCACGGAGGAGTATTTTCTAAAATATTCTAACGTTCAACTAACAGAAGATACCAACATGCTACATTTAGATAACTTAAGATATTTATGTGCTATTTTTTACGACTTAGGGTATTATCGCCGCCCTCAAACACTTCACAGGCCTTGACCACCACAGTAACAATCTTACTAAAGCTTTGTGATGCAACACGGAAATAAAACGTCAGGATCCACCAAGAAGATTATATAAGTCCATGAAGAACAATTTTTGAATTCACAAAAGGATGATCTCAAATTCACAAAGTAATATAAAAAAGGAGTTTTTATTAATCAAAAGTAATGCCTCCAGGGCTTATAATCCTCAGTTTTAAAAGAAAACAAAGTAGACTCCTACTAGGATCAACATTACCAGAAATAGAAAGTATCAAACTATCCTCAAAAGACACTCTATGATTGAGGAAATCAATCGGTCAGGTTTGAGATCAAACAATATTAGTTTTCTAATCAAAACAAACTCTTAAATCATTACCAAAAATAACAAAAAATTGACAAAAAAAATCCAATATTTCTCAATCCTGAGTGAATATTACGAAACCAATGTATAGAAATTTGAATGTCACTTGCAATGAAATAAAACCTAAATGATTAAGAAAAATGTATGAGTTATCTTTGAGTAAAAATGGGAATTAACGGCCTTAACTTTTCAAGCAGATAGCTCTTGCTTCTGGGGAAGGAAACTTTACAGATATTGTAAGAAAAGCACAAGTAGAAATCAATCTTCCAGATGTTGTAACTGTTGATGCAAAAGGATTGCCACTAGGAGAAGACAACCTGCATCTTACTACTGAAGCACAGGTCCATCTTGGTGAAAAGTTGGCTGTTGCATATCTAAATCATGCTAAATGTAATATTTTCTAAGGTGCTAGAAATACAAAATAATGCCTTGAGAAACAAAACAGAGTATCTCTTGTGTTATTATTGTCATCCATTTTCAAATGTTTAAATTGGTTTGTCTGATTAGTTATGTACTGTTGATGCGATGGATCACACAGTCAATTAGTTTAGGTTGTCAGATGATTAGGGTCCTCTAACTCCTCTGGATGTCCAAACTGGAAAATCCCTGAGATAGCCTACACATGTCACAAGTCATGAGAGGTTGGGGTTGGATCCCTGGTGGTTCCTCCGACAATCAAGTTAGTAAATACTCTTGAGCGGGGAAGTCAAGATTAAGCTAAATGCTCTCCAAAATATTCCAAGTGTGTAAAAATTGCTCACCTCTATCTGTAAACAGCTCTCCTATTTATAGCAACGATCAAGGGGTAGTTTGGTAATTTTGGCCGTGATGGTGGGAGTCGACCACCTTCTGGTGTTGGTGGCCAGTGGATGGAGGTCACTTCGACTAGGCATGGGTCGGCGACTGAGTTAGATTCACCTTTACAAGTGTCGTCCTCTAAGTGGGTGAGGTCGCGTCGGTATTTAATACGAAGTGACAGGGAGCATGTGGTACGACGTGTCTTAAAGACCTATGAGCTCAAAGAATTGATGGCTAGGATCTTGCATTCATTGTGGCGGCGATTCATCATTTGGCAGGAGGCTCGAGACACGGCGTCGCCTCCCTACAGGCGAATATACCTTGCCGCGAGTCGAACTTCGCGAGGTGTCGGTGAATTGGCCGAGTGGGTTGCCCATGGGGCCAGCATATTCAAAGAGGTTGAATCAGACGACCCTTCAATCGGCTTCGTGATTACGCTATTGCGATGACATGTACCGCCTTACAGGTCATCCTCGTAAGGAGTCGACAAAGGGGCCAGCTGAATAAGCCTTTTGCCGAGTTGATCCACCAGGTGTCGAGATGTCGGCAAGTACCCTTGAGTTGCCCTCAAGGTCGTGAAGACTTCGGCTTTGAGAGTTGGTTTCAACGGTGAGGCCGCCCGTTAGTCGGTGTCTGTTGGTTGGACCCTCTAAAAGTGGATTAACTAGATCCGGCCTCTAATACGGGATACTTGTCTGCTACTAATCAGAGATTAGTATTCGGATGATTCGAAGGGTTATAACAGAAGGCCCCTTTCGCTTGGAGTTGACTTAGGTCGGGTCCGAGCAAAATCGAAACTGTAGCGGTTTGGCGTGGGGCACATTAATGAGGGATAGGTGAGTGGTCCTTTCGATGTGACATGGATAACGTCATTACCTACTTTTGGCTGTGGGCGCTTTGTGTTTCGTGCCGATAGTGGGCTAGTTAAGGCAGACATGCCTTGTCTCGATCGCGGAGAGGGCGCTTCGGATTCCGGGATGGATCCGGACCGTTGGTTTCGAACCGACCCGGCCGTTGGATCTTGACAGCTGTAGGTCATGAGAATCTATAAATGGAACTGCTTGGAGGATGAGGGAAATTGCTGTTTCTGAAAATTCTCCTCTCGGAAAAACATTCGATCTGTTTCTTCTTCTCCGACTAACTTTCGAATTCGTAATGGCGGGTGTTCGTACTCTCAACGCGAGGCAAGAGAGACTGAAGGGTATTTCTTCCAAGGTGACTGCGCCGTAACTGAGAAATTTGCACTCCAGGTTCGATATCCCTTGAGAGTTCAGAATATTGGTGCCGGCGAAATCTCAGGCGATCTATGATCATACGGAGAGCAGACAGACTCTATACATCAAGCATATGGAGTACGGTCTACGCCTATCACTGCAACCCTTCATCGATCAGGTTTGTACTGCTCTGGGGGTCTCGCCCATGCAATTGAAGCCGAACGCCATTGCGGTCCTAGTGGGCTACATTGTCATAAGCTTTTGGCGGGGGCTGCTGACGTCTCTGAACGTGTTCAGCCATCTGGTCAGTATTGCAATAAACCAGAAGGAGGCCCATGGCCATTTCAAAATGGTGGGTAGTTTCAAGATTGTCTTTGACCTGCTTAATTCTAATAACGACTGGAAGGAGAAGTTCGTCAGGGTGGAAGGAATGGGCTTGGAATTGGGATGCACAAATTGGCCCGAAATCATTAGGGAGGGCATGGCAACTAGAGAGTTGTCGGTCGCAGAGCAAGATACTCTTGACCAGATTAAGTCGTTTGAGGGCTCTCGAAAGATGGACAGCTTGTTCAACAATTCCGTCTTGTGGGTAGTCGGCATCTCGCCCGTGCCTCCTACGGCCAAGGATCAGGAGATAGCTGTCCAGAAAATGATCCCCGACTTGACCAGAGGTGAGGAAGGGTCAGGTGCATCTCCTGTTGGCACTCAATAGGAAGCGCTGGCAAAACCAGTCAAGCGTGCTCGCTAAGACTTAGCTCCTGCGAAAGTGGCCGAGCTCGGCCCATGCTACCATAGCTACAATCCGACCAAGAAGAAAAAGCTTAGGAAGGTGGGCGGCAGGGCACAGGGGCACTTCCGTCTGTAGGGGGAGGTCGTCCACTTGGATGAAGAGTCATCTGAACAGGGAGAGGGGGCTGCAACCCAGGAGACCAGTGCTGGAGCCAATATTCTTGACATTCTAATGGAGACCAACAGTGGTGTGGGGGTGATGGATATTCAGGTCAAACCGACTCATCGCCTTGGGAAGGAGCCGGCCACTGAGGGGGATCAAGATGCTAAGGATCTGAGATGGCCATTCCCCCATCGCGTCGACGAGATAGATACGCCTACTTGGAATAAGATAAGGGCACTGATGATAGGAACCGCTCTTGCTGGCTCTCGATATGATAAGGAGCTGAGTCTAGATCATCGGTACGAACCACTTTGATGCCTTGATAATAGGTCATCGATATTGGAGTCTTGCACTGCCCAATCCAAGGCAGTCGAACAATTTTGGCTGCCCAGTGACAAGGAGATTCTGGCAGAGGTTCCCGACATCGGCATTCATTTGATCCTCCGGAGCTATTTGGTCTGTGGGACTTTAGTGGAGCAAGAAATATTTAGCCGCATGGAGCGTGTCCGAGAGGTATATGCTAAACTCCAGGAGGCGGCAAGAAGCCTGAGGGCTGAAGTCTCGGCCAACCTCGAGCAGGCTCTCTAGGAGTTATTGGCCAAGGAGGAGGAGCTGACGACCTGGCGTCTCGAGATGGAGGTGAAGGAAAAGATGGTGGAGGATCTGAAGGCTTCAGATTCTCAAAAATCTATCGATATTGCGAGGCTCAAGCGAGAGCTTGTTGAGGCTCGTAAGAAAACTCGCCGACTTGGCGAGGCGATGCAAGAGAGAGACTATGCCTTGGCGCAAGTTGAGGTGGAGAAGATGGCGGCTCAACATGCAAAGGATCGATTGGATGAGGAGCACCTGGCCCAGGTTTGGATCTAAGAGGAGAATGCTCACCTCAAGGAGTCCTTGGCTGTAGCTCAAAGTCGGATCGACTTTTGTGATTCCGAGGCTATTGGTCGGAGGTTGTTGAGGAGTACCGACAAGGTCTGATTGGGAAGGCTGAGGTGGCACTCGCTTGCAAAGACGGATGTGACTATTTGAGGGCCCAGCTTTCGTTCAGGATGGGGGATGCACTCGGTCGTCTTCACTATCCCCTGAGTGTTGCCTGTTGCTTAGAGATCCTTGAGGATTTAGAGAAGCAGGGCGTAGGGATTGATCTTGGTGAGGATGAGGCCGTGGCGGAAGGTCATGCCGAAGAGGACGTGGCCCTAGTCGACATGATAGCCAAAGTAGACGGAGGCTCTCCAGGGCAAAAAGATGAAGGGGTCAAGCCGAAGTCTCATTCGACTCCTTCGCATTCTACTTCCAGCGCTCTTCCTCTAACTCCGGGAGCGGATATGGACTTCTCGGCTTCTCCTTAGTTTAACTTTTCTGGAGATTTTTGTACATGCAAACTTGTAACTAATTTTAACATGTGAATAAAGATACATTTTTGTTCCTTTCGAATTGATTTACTTTTACTCATTTTTGCGATTTTGTTAGCTGAGTTGCATGAGACGAGTCGACTTGTTTATAAGTCCGACCGTTGATCTATCTCATAAGATCATTTACATCAGACATCTAGCATGTGCCTTTGAATTCATGTAGAATTAAGGTCTTCACTTTGTTTTTGAGCAAGGATCGACCCGGATAAATTACTCATTCTCGTGAAATAGACTAAGGCATAGATGATAGGTTTAAATTTACTGTACGTGGTGATCACTTGTATTAGGATTAAAAACTTTAGAAGTCCAGCTGTTCGTGTTATTTGTATGAAGGCAGAGTTGTGCCGTGCTTTCAGCTGTCTATGTTAGACGTCGGCAGGAGAAGCCGTCTGCCAAATTGGTCGACTCGGTGCTTTGAGGACCACCTCGTGAGTCGGCACCCAACCATTGGGTCGAATGCTGGGCTCGGAAGGTCGAGTTGACTTGAGCTTCAGATAGTCGGCCGACGAATAAGTGACAAGGCTCTCCCTCATAGGGGAGGCGGTAGGTCTCTATTCGAAAAGACAACATGACGTCATGAGGGTCATGTGGGGTTGCTGTTTCGAATTTCGAGAAAGAGTTGTTGTGGAGTAAAGTGGGGCGGCGCTTTGATTTTCATAACGCCTATCCAATTATCGAGGCTAGATCAAAGCCGTTCGTACATACATGTGCCCTCTGTCTTGATTTCACCACGTGTCCTTCTCAGAGTCTATAAATATTGCTCTGGGATCAAAGGGAAAATCTCTTCGCAAACTTTAGCTGTAAATCTCCACTTACAAATTTTCTTCTTTACAAGAGTTCTTCATCTTCTTCCTGGTTGTCGGAAAAAGTTAAAGAGAGAAGAGAAGGTGGAGGAATGATATTGTATTGATTCTTTTATTGAAGAATTACAATCTTTCGATCCTCACAATCGCTCTCTTATCGGTTATCCTGATTTACAAAAGAGGGAAGGATTAGAAATGATCCCCCTTTATTTAAAGCCGGGTTCTTCACGGTAGCGATGGGAGCTTGAATCTTGTATCCCGTTGACGATCCGACCGTCTTGACTTGTGGGACGAGATTGAAAAATAACTCGCAGGAGCAAGTTTAGAATTCTGGCCGAGTTAAGAACTCTTTGATAGAGTTGATTTTAGAAAAAAATTAATAATCTTTTTAGCCAAGAATGGCGGACAAGAACTTGCCGTGCAAGTTTGAAAAACTGTAATCGAGTTGAACTCTCTAGGAGAGTTGATGCCAGCAAAGGAGGTTTGATCCTTTCTTAAAAAAAAGACGCAGATCTTCAGTAAAATCTTAATATCTCCAAATCTAACTGGTAAAACTGGTAAAAATCAATCGCCACTATTCAAAATTAGGAACGACAAGTGTTGAGGTTGCCCTCCAAGTTTCACTCAGATCAGACTACGGATGAAGGTCCGATCGTCACGCCGATCACAGCTGCGCAGAAGAAACCATTCTCTGCACAATTAGCTTTGGTAAAATCTCGATATCTCCAAATCCAACCGGTAAAACCAATCTCCACCATTTAGAATTAGGAACGATGAGTGTTGAGACTTTGCTCCAAGTTTCATGCCGATCAGACTACGGATGAAGGTCCGATCAATACTGATCATAGCCGCTAAGTGGCTTTTCTTTTCTCCCTCCTTCTCTCATTTTTTAAGTTCTCCGCCAAACCCTTTCAACCAGCCCTCATTTGGTGTGAAAATCCCCATTTATAGGGATTAAAGGTGTAACCGCCCTTTAAATTTCTCCATAATAGGTTTAGTGGGGTGTAACCACCCCTTAAATCTCTCAAACGGTTTAGGAACCGCTCAACTCATGTTTGAATGAGTCAAAATGTGAAGTTCGCGCTCGAGCAAGCCTCGGTCGCATTTTAGTGCGTGAATGCGAGATGGACCTCCGCTTCACGCTTTAACTAGGACGCTGGGTCGAGGCCCGCTTTGAGCTTCAACGCGGCCATGTGCTCGCTTTAGGCTTCAACGCGGCCATATGCTCCGCTGCTTTGGGCATCAAACGCTGGCCACGCTTTTGAATTGAAATGGGATGAGTCCCGATTTTGAATTAAAACGCGTGGGTGAGCGCTTTTTCTTTTGAAGAGATCAATACTTGCGATCTCTTTTCACAAGGATTGTCAACTTGTAATCCTTGTACTGGAGACATTAGCTTCGATTCTCCTTTGTTGTCGCGGAAAGTCGCCGCCTTGTAACCTTCATTAATACTGCTTTCGCATTGGCGCCTTCGCATTAATAATTTTTATAGCCTACGAACCCTCCAAAGTTTTCAACGCTCATGGTTGACTGGACGAAGCCGTATACTTTGATTATCTTCTTTGTTTGATCCCGAAGGTATTGCTCCTTATTCCGCCTTCAAAGAAGTTGTGTTCGCTTTTGTCCACGCTTAGTCATTCGCCTTGCATGGGTGAACTCCGACGCTTTTGCTTTTTCAAATGCGTGGAGGACCGTGAAGGCCTTGTACTTTGCTACGCTGACTGATCCTCGCTTTGAGGTTGAAACACGAGTCGGGCCATCGATTCTCGTGGTTTAAAATGCGGGTCAGAGGGTCGAAAAATGTTATTGATTGAATGGATGTGTTACAATCAAATTCTCGACATGAGGAAGAGGAGATTGATTTGACTCCTCTTTTGTATGGGTTCTTGGTGGCGAGAGGATGCTTCACTCGATGCTCAAGCCGAGGTTGCTTCCCGTTGACGATCAGATCAAAGTTGCAGATGATCTTGAGGTTGCTGACGAGGTTCGTGATCCCTCCTGCGCAAGTGCTTGATTTTCCAAAAGCTCTCAGACTCTTTTTCCGCCTAGCCCCTTTTCCATAGTCGCCACGCTATTTATAGGGTTTTTAGCATGTGACTATCATGCTAGATCAGGAACGCGGTTAATGGACGGGCATAATCGATGCCCACTACTTAACCCACGAGTTGTTGTGGCTTTCGTGGCCTTTGTGTTCGCTATAAAGAAAACGCCTACCACTACAAAGAACGGGGTCAAGCATGCCGGAGCCGCTGCGCGATCGCGGAGGTCGCTATGAACGCCGGGCCGCAAGCATATGGAATCAAGCATAGAACGCTGCTGGTGGCTAACCTCACAAACTCGTGTCCGCGGCGAGCCTCGTTAAGCCACTATTGTGGGCTTAACCTCGCCGCACCATCGACGCCGCAGCGCAGCCTTGTCACACTTTGATGCTCATGTAAAGATCGAACTCCGCTTCCACGCATAACCTCGATTGAGGTCGAAGCCTCTTGAGCAAGTCTCGCTTTGAAGCTGCAATCGGTCCAGCCTCGTTGAATGTCGAGGTTCACCGCTGTAGGCTTAACCTCGTTGAATGTCGAGGTTCACCGCTGTAGGCTAACCTTGGTTGAGTGTCGAGGTTGAATGTCGAGGTTCACCGCCGTAGGCTAACCTCGGTTGGATGTCGAGGTTCACCGCCGTAGGCTAACCTCGGTTGAATGTCGAGGTTCACCGCCGTAGGCTAACCTCGGTTGATGTCGAGGTTCACCGCAGTAGGCTAACCTCGATTGAGTGTCGAGGTTCACCGCTGTAGGCTAACCTCGTTGAATGTTGAGGTTCACCGCTGTAGGCTTAACCTCGGTTGAATGTCGAAGCCACGCTGGCTTAACCTCGCTTGACTTTGATAGCCGCGGGCGCAGCCTCACAAACCGCTGTAGGCGAGCCTCGCCAAACTTTGAGGTTGTGGGCGATTTTGGCCTATGCGCACGAAGCTTCAAGCATGCAGCGAACTCCAAGTCTTCATGCGAAGCTTGTGCTTGAGGCGAGCTAAGCTCCTTTGTCGGGCGAAGCTTGCTCTACGGGCGAAGCTTTAACATGCTACTAAGAACGGGTCGAACTTTCAAACCGTATGTCGGAATTGGACGAATTATATATGAAAATCGACTATCTTCGACGAGACGGAGCCAACCAAACTGACCCGAAGGGTTCGTTTTGTTCGGTCATTTGCCAAATTCCTTCCGGTTTGGGAGATATCGACACTTTTGTCTATTTTGTAAAGTCAAGCATTCAGTGAACTTAACCTTTAGGCGGCCCGACTTCACTCGAGATGGACCCTTAAGCTCTTTTGCTCATTCCGAAGTTGTCGGTAGGATTAAGGCAATTTTATTGCCTACAAACCCTCCAAAGTTTTCGACCAATGTGGTTGAATGGAGTCCGAACACTTTGGATATGAAGACTTGTAAAGTGGTCGCCGCGCATGAGCGAGGAACCTTCTAACTAACACGTAAATTTGAATTCTTCACTTGCGCCTAATGATCGCCTCCGTGATTTTAGCAAACCCCGCCTATCAACGGATTTGATGTGCCTTTACCGATTACCATTTGAATCGGCTAGCCATACTTTTCCCTCAAGATGGTGAGTTTGCGAGGAGTTTCTTTTAGGCTTAGTGCTAAAATCTCCCTCTATCCTTAGCCGTTCAAGGCGTTGGATTAAAAGATAAGGACAAATCACCGGTAGGCCATCATGTGGAAATGATCAATCGCTCGCTGACATAAAAGTATAACGATCGCGGATCAAAAAGCAATCAAGTTGTTGATGGCGTGAGAGTATAACAGCAGTGATTACGAACAAAATCATTTAGGAAATGACTACGTGGGGGTAGTTGAGTCGTTCGGTGACATAAGAGTATAGCGACTATGGTTAAAATAGAGGCACATCGCATGGTAGGCCACTATTCGAAATGATCGAATCGTTCATTGACATAAAAGTATAGCGATCGTGATCAAAAAGCAATCAAGTTGTTGATGGCGTGAGAGTATAACAACGGTGATTACGAACAAAGTCATTTAGGAAATGACTCGTGGGGTTAGGCGAGTGGTTCGATGACATAAGAGTATAGCGACTATGGCTAAAATAGAGGCACATCGCATGGTAGGCCACTATTGGTGTGTCGAATCGTTCATTGACATAAAAGTATAACGATCGTGATCAAAAAGCAATCAAGTTGTTGGTGGCGTGAGAGTATAACAGCAGTGATTACGAACAAAGTCATTTAGGAAATGACTCGTGGGGTTGGCTGGTATTCGGTGACATAAGAGTATAGCGACTATGGCTAAAATAGAGGCACATCGCATGGTAGGCTACTATTCGCAATGATCGAATCGCTCGCTGACATAAAAGTATAACGATCGTGATCAAAAAGCAATCAAGTTGTTCGCTGACGGAGAGTATAACAACAAGGATTACGTAACAAAGTCATTTAGGAAATGACTCAGTTAGCCGAAGTCGCTCAAAGGACATAAGAGTATAACGACTATGGCTAAAATAGAGGCACATCGCATGGTAGGCCACTATTCGGTGAGGGAGTTGATAGGGGTATATTGCTTGGTTAACCACTATCTAACCCAAAGTCACTCGGACAAGTGACAATATGGAAATGATCAGGTCGTTCAGTGACACAGGGGTATGACGACTGTGATCGGACAACGTCATTTGCTGGAATGACGGTGCGGACTATCAGAGGTGATTGTTAACATGACAGTTATGTGGACCCACCATCCTATTGACGAGGATTGGAAGGGGAGTTTGTCAGAGGTGATTGTTAACCCGACAAGAATTTGTTGCGACCGGGGCAACTTTGAAGGCTTACCATCCCATTGAATAGGCTTAGTAAGTTGATTTGCCAGAGGTAAAATGTTAACATGACAGGGTTGTCGCGACGGAGCGACTTTGAGGACTTACCATCCCATTGAAGAGGATTGGTAAGTTGATTTGTCAGAGGTGTAATATTAACATGATAGTGGGAGTGGTCCCGTCATCCTATTTGAGAGGATTGACGGAGGAAATCTTGAGGGAATTATCAGAGGTGATTGTTAACATGATAATTTTGGGAACCCACCATCCTATTGACGAGGATTGGCGGAGGAATTTAGAGAAAATTAGTTATCAGAGGTGATTGTTAACATGACAACTTAGTAGGAGTTTGAAAGAAGACTACGGGTAGCACTTCTTTAAAAATTTACCGTCGGATGCTGGTCCTCTGGCGATTGATGCATATAAGCATCAACGATCATCTTTAGCCGATTGTAGCCAAATCTTCACAATGGTCCCATAGCTTGGTTCCGCTACATGAAGCCTGCAGATGCCATTAGGGTTTACTTGAAAAGAGTTTTGATGAGGAAGCGGTCGCCACCACCAAGGTATCTTGGTGGTCACCTCCTCGAAATTCAAATAGCTCTTCAACCTCCATGCAGCGAGCAGCTCTCGACTTGTTCTCCTTGGCGGGTTAAGTCTTTCCACGGCGAGCTACTTGGCCCATATTAGGCGAGAATGTTGATGGAGAGATTATTCCGACACATCTCGATGAGAGTGGCCTCGGAAATCGATCCGCGACGCAGCGGCGATCGGTTCTGAATCTCTTGACAAAGTTACATCTGATTCTTTCTTCCTCGCTTTTGATTAACGGGGTTGCCATAGATACTCCTGTGTCATCGTCGAAGAATCTGGCCATAAAAAGCTTTTCCAAATCTCTCCAAGAGTGAATGGAACCAGGCTCCAATCTCGGAACCACTCGAAAGCAACTCCCTTAAGAGTGCTAATGAACAATCGGTCATGATAGGATCATTACATTATATGCGGTTTGCGCTTGGAAATAATAAACATGTTGTGATGGAGAGCTTTTTCCATCAAACTGCACTAGATTGAGTGGCTTAAATTTCGGAGGATATGGGACATCATCCCACTCTGTAGGATATGGCCTAGCCACCCCCAACTCTTTAGATTCGCCCTTGGAGCTTAAGGGCATCAAGCTGCTTTTGGAAATCATGTAACTTATGATCTGGCTTTTCATGCAGCGGATTCGATTCGCGGATGACTTGAGTGGACATCATGATCCCCTCATAGCCTTCTCTCTTGATTTGGAACCTCCCTCGTCTACTTTCTTCTTAGGCGAGCTTCTCCATCATCACTTCTAAGCGTCACGATAGACTCTTGTTGAGCGGCAATAAGAGCTTGTTGCTCTTCGATCTTCTTTGCCATCTCTTCCTCTTTATCGGACCATGAGGGCGGCGATCACTTATATCGGTGAAGGTTGAGATGTGGCCATGCCCGGTTCTCGGATTCTTCACGGGTACCCTGACCAATGGCTATAGTCAAGCAAGGGTTGCGGCTCGATTCTGACGGGTACCGATAGGGGCTTGGACTATTGATTAATCGCCACCGTAACCACGGGGAATACTCAAGGTCGGTGATTCGGAATGCGTTGGGGTCCCTTCTCCCAATCATGTTAATAGTCACTCGGAGGAATGACCCGCTGCGGGCCGCTTGTTTCTTATGCGAAACGCCCGTCTAGTGGTCAGATAATGCGCTCAAAACCGAAGGTGATGTCGATGAGCATTGGAAGCGCTCGCGAATGAGCTTCTCCGCAGCAATGAGATTGCATTTGGTGGCATCATGCTTGAGGTGAGATGATCGCGAGGAGATCGAGTGGGTGTACCCCAGTTGATCTGAAAGCGAGCCTCATATGAGAGAGGCTTCGAGTCGAGTTTGGCGAACATGGCGAGGTTGCCATTTCCTTTGGTTCGGCGGCGAGGTTATTTGCCACTGTAGAGGTTAGTCCTTTAGAGAGACCTCATGTTGGCGAGATTCATTGCGGGCGAGTTCATCCCACTAGAGGACCTCATGTTCTTTGGCGGGTCGCCACTCAAGCGAGCTCATCCTTCAAAGGGACCTCCGCGTTGTGGCGAGGTTAGCCACTTGGCCGAGCTCATCCCTTTTGGAGGGACCTCACGTTGGCGAGGTTAGCCATGTGGGCGAGCTTATCCCTTTTGGAGGGGCCTTACGTTGGCGGCGAGGTTACTTGGCTGGGGCGGCGTTCGTCTTGTTTTGAATGAACCCCGGATGAAGGCGAGGTTCACGACTTGGGGTGCAATGGCGGGGTTAGTCATTCGGCGCTTCCTACGGCGAGGTTCGTCATTCGGCGCTTCCTCGGCGAGGTTCGTCCACTTGCTTTGATGACACCCGCGTCGAGGTTCATGATGGCGAGGTTCATCATTTTGGCGCTTGCTATGGCGAAGTTAGTCAGCAGGCTTACTCGACGAGGCTCATCTCTTTTGAGGACCTCACATTGTTGGCGAGGTTCGTCATGTGGGCGAGCTTATCACTTTGGAGGGACCTCACGTTGGCAACGAGGTTAGCCATCGCGGGCGAGTTAAACTGAGGCGGCGAGTCTTGTTTTGAATGAACCCCGGATGAAGGCGAGGTTCCGACTTGGGGTGCAATGGCGGGGTTCGTCATGCGGCGCTTCCTGACGAGGTTCGTCATTACGGCGCTTCTACGATGAGGTTCGTCCACTTGCTTTGATGACACCCCATCGAGGTTCATGATGGCGAGGTTCATCATTTTGGCGCTTGCTGTGGCGAAGTTGATCAGAGGCGAATTCGCCACTCGGCGAGGCTCATCTCTTTTGAGGGACCTCACATTGTTGAGGTTAGCCATGTGGGCCGAGCTTATCCCAGGACGCGTTGGCGGCGAGTTACGCCATGCGGCGGACGAGTTACCAAGCTGAGGCGGCGTTCGATTTTGTTTTGAATGAACCCCGGATGAAGGCGAGGTTCCACGACTTGAGTGCAATAGCGGGGTTGTCATTACGGCGCTTCGGCGAGGTTGCGTCATTACGGCGCCCTACGGCGAGGTTGCGTCCACTTGCTTTGATGACACCCGCATCGAGGTTCATGATGACGAGGTTCATCATTTTGACGCTTGCTATGACGGTTCGTCATCAGAGCGAGATTCGCCACCGCACGCAGGCTCATCTCTTTTCGAGGGACCTCACATTGTTGGCGCAGGTTCGCCATGTGGACGAGGCTTATCCCTTTGGAGGGACCCCACGCTGACGACGCAGGTTCGCCATGCGACGCAGGTTCGCGAATCGGGCGACGCTCGCTTTGTTTTGAATGAACCCCGCATGAAGACGCAGGTTCACGACTTGGGGTGCAATGACGGGTTCGGCCATTCTCGACGCTTCCTAACGCAGGTTCGCCATTCCGACGCTTCCACGACGCAGGTTCGGCCCACTTGCTTTGATGACACCCCACGTCGAGGTTCATGATGACGAGGTTCATCATTTTGACGCTTGCTATGACGAAGTTCGTCAACAGAGCGAGATTCGCCACTCAGACGAGGCTCATCTCTTTTCGAGGGGACCTCACATTGTTGGCGAGGTTCGTCATGTGGACGAGGCTTATCCCTTTTGGAGGGGACCTCACGTTGACGACGAGGTTCGCCATGCGGACGAGGTTCGCAACTGGGGCGACGTTCGTCTTGTTTTGAATGAACCCCCAGATGAAGACGAGGTTCACGACTTGGGGTGCAATGACGGGGTTCGTCATTCTGACGCTTCCTACGACGAGGTTCGTCATTCTGACGCTTCCTATGACGAGGTTCGTCCACTTGCTTTGATGACACCCCACGTCGAGGTTCATGATGACGAGGTTCATCATTTTGACGCTTGCTATGACGGTTCGCCATCAGAGCGCAGATTCGCCACCGCACGCAGGCTCATCTCTTTTCGAGGGGACCTCACATTGTTGGCGAGGTTCGCCATGTGGACGAGGCTTATCCCTTTTGGAGGGGACCTCACGTTGACGACGAGGTTCGCCATGCGGACGAGGTTCGCAACTGGGGCGACGTTCGCTTTGTTTTGAATGAACCCCCATGAAGACGCAGGTTCACGACTGGGGTGCAATGACGGGTTCGCCATTCGACGCTTCCTACGACGCAGGTTCGCCATTCGACACTTCCTACCACGCAGGTTCGGCCCACTTGCTTTGATGACACCCCACGCCGAGGTTCATGATGACGCAGGTTCATCATTTTGACGCTTGCTATGACGGTTCGCCAATCAGAGCAGATTCGCCACCGCACGCAGGCTCATCTCTTTTCGAGGGGACTCACATTGTTGGCGAGGTTAGTCATGTGGGCGAGGCTTATCCCTTTGAGGGGACTCACGCTGACGACGAGGTTCGCCATGCGACGAGGTTCGCGAATCGGGCGACGCTCGCCTTGTTTTGAATGAACCCCCGATGAAGACGCAGGTTCACGACTGGGGTGCAATGACGCAGGTTCGTGACGCCTCTCATCAACTCCCTCGCCTCGCTTGGCCATCTTTGGACGATAGTGAAGCTCCGCCCAACGAGACCAAAGCTCGAGCCCTACGGCGAGCTTGGTTCGCTGCTGATGCCGCTTGACACGCCGCTAAATTGGACCCTTGGGAGATCCCCGCCTTTCCACAAAGCCAGCGAGGTTCGCCCGCAGAAGCCAAAGTTTGGCTAATGGCCTCCGAGGTTGGGTTGGGCTGCTTAACCACCCACTTCTTAGCCTGTTGGCTAGCTTTTGGAGCCTTGTCGTTGAGAGACAGAGGCTGATTGTCGAGGTTCACTCGAGGAGATTCAACATGAGCCACGGGGGCTGAAGTCTCATACGAGACTCGTCGACACTTGCGTGTCTTCACTGGGCTAGATGCCCCAGAGGAGAGGAACCCCTCATACTTACTCTGATCAAACTCAAGGACCAAGGTTTGAACCTCGGTTCCAACTGCAACTTTGTCTCGATTGCCACCACCAGCTCATCTAATGAATGGTTGCTCCCATCGTGGTCGCCATCTTCTGTAGGGTCGAAAAAATGTTATTGATTGAATGGATGTGTTACAATCAAATTCTCTCGATTACAGAGGAAGAGGAGATTGATTTGACTCCTCTTTTGTATGGGTTCTTGGTGGCGAGAGGATGCTTCACTCGATGCTCAAGCCGAGGTTGCTTCCCGTTGACGATCAGATCAAAGTTGCAGATGATCTTGAGGTTGCTGACGAGGTTCGTGATCCCTCCTGCGCAAGTGCTTGATTTTCCAAAAGCTCTCAGACTCTTTTTCCAGCTAGCCCCCTTTTCCATAGCTGCTCACGGCTATTTATAGGGTTTTTAGCATGTGACTATCATGCTAGAATTGTGGAAACGTGGGTTAATGGACGTGGGCATAACTGATGCCCACTACTTAACCCACGTAGTTGTTGTGGCTTTCGTGGCCTTTGTGTTCGCTACAAGAAAACGCCCACCGCTACAAAGGAACGGGCCGCGCATAGCAGTTGGAGCCGCTGCGAGTGATCGTGAGGTCGCTACAAGAACGCCGGCCGACAAGACATGGAATCGCTACAAGACGCTGGCGCGGTGGCGAACCTCGCCAAACTCGTGCTACGGGCGAAGCCTCGCTAAGCCACCGCTAGGGCTAACCTCGCCGACCATCGGACGCCGCAGCGCAGCCTTGTCACACTTTGATGCTCATGTAAAGATCGAACTCCGCCTCCACGCATAACCTCAGATTGAGGTCGAAGTCCCGCCTCTTGAGCAAGTCTCATTTTGAAGCGTGCCTGGTCTAGCCTCGGTTGAATGTCAAGATTCGCTGCGTAGGTGAACCTCGGTTGAATGTCGAGGTTCACCGCCGTAGGCTTAACCTTGGTTGAGTGTCGAGTTGAATGTCGAGGTTCACCGCCGTAGGCTAACCTCGGTTGGATGTCGAGGCTCACCGCCGTAGGCTAACCTCGGTTGAATGTCGAGGTTCACCGCCGTAGGCTAACCTCGGTTGGATGTCGAGGTTCACCGCCGAGGCTAACCTCGATTGAGTGTCGAGGTTCACCGCTGTAGGCAAACCTCGGTTGAATGTTGAGGTTCACCGCTGTAGGTGAACCTCGGTTGAATGTCGAAGCCACGCTTGGCTAACCTCGCTTGACTTTGATGTCGCGGGCGCAGCCTCGCCAAACCGCCGCTGTAGGCGCAGCCTCGCCAAACTTTGAGGTTGTGGGCAATTTTGGCCTATGCAGACGAAGCTTCAAGCACGCAGGTGAGATCCAAGTCTTCATGCGAGCTTGTGCTTGAGGCGAGCTAAGCTCCTTTGCAGCGAAGCTTGCTCTACGGGCGAAGCTTCGTAACATGCTACTTAAGAACTGGTCGTAACTTTCAAACCGTATGTCGGAATTGGACGAATTATATATAAAAATCGACTATCTCGACGAGACGGAGCCAACCAAACTGACCCGAAGGGTTTGGTTTGCTCCGGTTATTTTTCCAAATTCCTTCCGGTTTGGGAGATATCGACACTTTTGTCTATTTTGTAAAGTCAAGCATTCAGGTGAACTTAACCTTTAGGCGGGCCTGACTTCACTCAGATGGACCCTTAAGCTCTTTTTCTCATTCCGAGTTGCTGTGTAGGGATTAAGGCAATTTTTATTGCCTACACGGGCGTGACCCTCGCATTTTGTGTTGAAACGCGGGGGTGGTCCTACGCGTTTTATGAGTAAAACGCGGGGATAAACCCCACATTTCCAACTAAGTCTTTTAGACTTTTCTTTAAGGTGTCAAAAGTATAGTGTTAACTTGACATGCCTTTCATACTTGTTGTTTGAACAAGCTTTTGGGGACTTATCACTCTATTGCAAAGAGTTGATAAATTGGTTTTATCATCAGAGGTGGAATTTTTAACTTGATGATGATTTTTGAGGACTTATCACTCTATTGAAGAGAGTCGATAAGTTGATTTTATCAGAGGTGTGGAGTTAACTTGATAAAGTTGGGTACTTGTGGTTTGAACAAGATTTGGGGACCTATCGCTCTATTGAAGAGAGTCGATAAGTTGATTTTATCAGAGGTGTGGAGTTAACTTGATAAAATTGGGTACTTGTGAATTAAACAAGATTTTGAGGACCTATCGCTCTATTAATGAGAGTCGATAAGTTTAGATTTTGTCGGGGGACAAAATATGAAACCTGTGATTTGAATAAGTTTTAAGGCCTGTGATGTGAACAAGGCTTACATGGCTTGTGGTGTGAACAAGGCTTTGGGCTTGTGGTTTGAACAAGGTTTTGGGCTTGTGATGTGAACAAGACTTTGGGCTTGTGGTTTGAACAAGGCTTTGGGCTTGTGGTTTGAACAAGACTTCGGGCGTGTGGTGTTAACAAGGCTTTGGGGGTTATCATCCTATTGAGGAGGATTGATAAGTTGACTGTCAGAGGTGTGAGGTTAACATGACAAGATTGTGTTGCGATGTGAGTAACTTTGTGGACTTATCATCCTATTGAGGAGGATTGATAAGTTGGTTATCAAACTCTGCTGAGGATGTGCACAGATTTTGATAGGATTGTGTTGTAATTTGAACAACTTTGTGGATCTATCATTCTATTAGAAAGGAATGATGAGTTGATTGACGGGGTTTAGTTGTGATTTGAATAATTTTGAGGAACTTATCCGGGCGGATTGATAAGTTGATTATATCATCGAGATATAGTGTTGACTTGATGAAGATACGCTATGCATCGGAGCAACTTTGAGGACCTATCATCCTATTGAGGAGGATTGATAAGTTGATTGCGATTTAAGCAAATTTGAGGACTTATCATCCTATTGATGAGGATTGATAAGTTATTTGTCATGATTTAGTTGTGATTTGAACAACTTTGAGGACTTATCGCTCTATTGAAGAGAGTCGATAAGTTGATTTTATCGAGGTGTGGAGTTAACTTGATAAAATTGGGTACTTGTGAATTAAACAAGATTTTGAGGACCTATCGCTCTATTGAAGAGAGTCGATAAGTTGATTTTATCGAGGTGTGGAGTTAACTTGATAAAATTGGGTACTTGTGATTTGAACAACTTTGAGGACCTATCATCCTATTGAGGAGGATTGATAAGTTGATTGCATTTAAGCAATTTGAGGACTTATCATCCTATTGATGAGGATTGATAAGTTATTTGTCATGATTTAGTTGTGATTTGAACAACTTTGAGGACTTATCATCCTATTGATGAGGATTGATAAGTTGGTTATCAAACTCTGCGAGGATGTGCCTGATTTTGATAGGATTGTGTTGTAATTTGAACAACTTTGAGGACTTATCGCCTATTGAAGAGAGTCGATAAGTTTAGATTTTGTCGGGGACAAAATATGAAACCCGTGATTTGAATAAGTTTTAAGGCCTGTGATGTGAACAAGGCTTACATGGCTTGTGGTGTGAACAAGGCTTTGGGCTTGTGGTTTGAACAAGATTTGGGGACCTATCGCTCTATTAATGAGAGTCGATAAGTTGATTTTATCGAGGTGTGGAGTTAACTTGATAAAATTGGGTACTTGTGAATTAAACAAGATTTTGAGGACCTATCGCTCTATTAATGAGAGTCGATAAGTTGATTGTCGAGCGTGTTAGGTTAACATGACAAGGATACATTGCGATCGGAGCAACTTTGAGGACTTATCATCCTATTGATGAGGATTGATAAGTTATTTGTCATGATTTAGTTGTGATTTGAACAACTTTGAGGACTTATCGCTCTTATTGAAGAGTGTCGATAAGTTGATATTAGAGGAGTTTGCCTCGCACGCGACGCTGTGCTACGATATTAAATACATAGACTTTGTCGCCTTTACCGCAAGAGACTAACCGACAACGCATGTTAGGCGTTGACTTTAGGGTTATTGGCCAACTCCCAGCCATCAACGGACTTGATGAGCCTTTACCAATTACCGTTTGAATCGGGCTAGCATGCGGATTATCTAAACCGCTCGCATGTGACGCTGTGCTAAAAGAATAAAACTCTTTTAGGTTTAATGCTACGATGTTGAATACGTGAGGCTTCGTCTTTCTCACGGGAATAGGCTACCCTACCGCATGTATTAGATGCGCTTATCTCGCTTAGGTTTCGGATAAAACTCCCGATTTGAATTCCGTGTCTTCTTCGATCGGTAAAGACTAAACCGCAACGGTGTTAGGCGTTGACTTACCCCTACCGTGATTCGATAAAATTCCTCACACGTGTGAGGCGTGGATTGTGGTGTTATTAATAATAACCTTGAGGACTTATCGCTCTATTAAAGAGAGTCGATAAGTTGATTGTCAGACGTGTTAGGTTAACATGACAAGGATACATTGCGATCGGAGCAACTTTGAGGACTTATCGCTCTATTGAAGAGAGTCGATAAGTTGATTGTCAGAAGAGGTCGCCTTGCTAATAACGAGACGAGCTAATCTTAATTTTGTGGGGATTGCGTTGTGATGTGAGCAACTTTGTGGGCTTATCATCCTATTGAAGCGAGTTGATAAGTTGATTGTCAGAGGTGTGAGATTAACATGACAAGGATACGTTACGATTGGAGCAACTTTGTGGACTTATCATTCTATTGGAGAGGATTGATAAGTTGGTTGTCAGAGGTGCATTGTTAATCTGACGGGATTGTGTTACGATTTGAGCAACTTTGTAGACTTATCATCCTATTGGAGAGGATTGATAAGTTAATTTTGATGGTGCTGCTGCACGTTGAAGTGCTTACATTGTCAAAAGTATTTTATTAACTTGACAATATTTAGAATTTATCATTCTACTCAGAAAATAACAAATAATCAACCCCCAGTCTTTGGGATACATGACGTCTTTTAACAAAATCGACAACGCCTGTAATTATCCTAGGTTGATACTAAGTCTTGACCTCGCGATTGATTTGGGTCATCAATAGCCGTGTCTTCGAGTCGGGCCTACTCTTCTTCACCAATCCTAGCAATAATTGCTTTAGCTGATTATACAGGGGAGACTAGTTATTTCCGTGAATGATATTTTGCAACCCCATTTGAGCTAGGAGATTGGTTTGTAAATTGTGCCGGCAGTGTCAATCGAAAGCATCAGGTCATACCCGCCGAGTATTGAAGAGCCATGCTTCGAACCGCTCAACTAAGACTTTGATAGGCTTTCCTCCTTTTGCTTAATGGCAAGGAGAGAAGTGCAAGTGATTTCCGTGTCATCTTCAAGGAATCATGACAGAAGAGTCTCTAAATCGCCCATTTTGGATACATCCCGCAGGCAGTTTCATGAACCATTCAAAGGCAACCCCCTTGAGGGTGCCAATGAACAAACGAGCTGCTATGGCATCATTTACCATCACATTCCCAGTCTGTGACCTAAAATGGTAGATGTGTTGGTTCGGTGATCCCGTGCCGTCGAAAGCTTGTAGCGTCGGGATTTTAAATTTTGGAGGATAAGGAACCGTATCCCATTCTGCAGGATATGGTCTGACAACCCCCTGATCTTGGAGCTCGCACCTATTAGCCATGGCATTGAGGTGAGCTTCCAGTTCTCGCATTTTTGCCGTTTGAGGACTTTGCTCGTTTTCGGCCTCTCCTTCTTTAGAGGAGGATTCTACGTGATGGGCTTCTTAATCGGGAGCTTCATTCACTTTTTCTTTCCATTTTGGGGATTGACTCGTCCTCCGTGATGATTCCGGCTGAGGTGTTGAGCTAGCCATGTGAACTTGAGCCCTATCTACAATAAGTTGGGCTACCATTTCTCAGAGTTGATCGATGGTCTCTTGTTGTGATCGCAGGGTCTCTCGCATGGCTTCCTGTTACGACCGCATCACAGCTTGATACTCTTCGAGTCTCTTCCTGAAATCTTTAGTGTTCTCCGTCGTGTAGACGGCGCTCTCATGTTTCACGAAAGAACTGAAAGATTAGGAATCTGCAATGGCTGAGTGCTCATCATCAGACTCAATTCTTTTAGCTAACTTTTGATAGTTGAAGGGGGATATGACCCCTGTTCGAGTCCGAGTATGTCGGTAAACTCCGTTGGAGTCGTTTAAAGCCTCTTTCAAGCCGGGGGACCGATTTGCCTCTGACTCATCGGAGTTAGAGATTGATGGTCTCCCTATACCGATCATGTTGGAAGTGACTCCAAGGTATTCGACCTCAGAAGTCTTCTTCCTGTGAGAATGTCATCGTTCGGTGGACCAAGTGACATTCGTCAATCGGTCAAACACCGACGGCTTGGCCACATGTGAGCAGCATCGACATGCCGATGACTTGGCATTTGGAACGCGAGGATCGTGTTTGAGCACTTGAACTCGAGGTTGAGACCCGCGTTTTAGATTGGAGACGCGAGGTCCGCGTTTGAATGCTCGAACGCGGGGTTGAGATTCGCGTTTTAGATCGGGGACGCGAGGTTCGCGTGCAACCCCCTGCTAAGCGCGAGGTTCGCGTTTAAGCAACTGACCGCGGGGTTGAGACCCACGTTTTGATTGTGGAACGCGCCATTGTGGGTTGCGTTCAGCCTGGCTTTTGCGAGGCTTGTGTTCGGGCACATAAACGCGAGGCTTGCGCTCGTAAAGGAATGCGGCTCGATCGCTTTTGCTCACAAACGCGAAGTTCGCGTTGGTTGGTCGATTGGCCATCTCGGGGCTGTGTTCTTCGGCGAGCAACGCTCCTTTTCGCCTGATTTGAGGCTTTTACAGCTGACATCACCATCTTTACTGATCAGGTTAGCTACGGCAACCGAAGGGACTTTGGTCTCCTTAGAGGCTTTGTGGATCTTGTGCATAGCCTTGGGGCTAAGGGGAGGAGAGTGCCTCCTCAAACTTGGCTTGATCGAACTCTACGGTCAGAGTTTCAACAGTCGTCCTAATAAGCTTGACGTTGGATTGCGCCACCACCTCTTCATCGGTGAAAGAGATCCTCCCCAGCGGAGTCGCCATCTTTTGGTTGTCGGAAAAAGTTAAAGAGAGAAGAGAAGGTGGAGGAATGATATTGTATTGATTCTTTTATTGAAGAATTACAATCTTTCGATCCTCACAATCGCTCTCTTATCGGTTATCCTGATTTACAAAAGAGGGAAGGATTAGAAATGATCCCCCTTTATTTAAAGCCGGGTTCTTCACGGTAGCGATGGGAGCTTGAATCTTGTATCCCGTTGACGATCCGACCGTCTTGACTCGTGGGACGAGGTTGAAAAATAACTCACAGGAGTAAGTTTAGAACTCTGGCCGAGTTAAGAACTCTTTGATAGAGTTGATTTTAGAAAAGAATTAGTAATCCTTTTAGCCAAGAATGGTGGAGAAGAACTTGCCGTGCAAGTTTGAAAAACTATAATCGAGTTGAACTCTCTAGGAGAGTTGATGCCAGCAAAGGAGGTTTGATCATTTCTTAAAAAAAAGACACAGATCTTCGGTAAAACCTCAATATCTCTAAATCCAACCAGTAAAAATCAATCTTCACCATTCAGAATTAGGAACAACGAGTGTTGAGGCTGCCCTCCAACTTTCACTCCGATCAGACCATGGATGAAGGTCCGATCGTCACGCCGATCACAGCTGCGCAGAAGAAACCGTTCTCTGCACAATTGGCTTTGGTAAAACCTTGATATCTCCAAATCCATCTAGTAGAAATCAATCTTCAGTGTTCAGAATTAGGAACGATGAGTGTTGAGGCTTCCCTCCAAGTTTCACGTCGATCAGACTATGGATGACGGTCCGATCGCCACGCCGATCATAGCCGCAGTAAGTGACTTTTCTTTTCTCCGCCCTTCTCTCCTTTTTAGTTCTCCGCCAAACCCTTTCAACCAGCCCCCATTTGGCTGTGAAAACCCCCATTTATAGGGATTAAAGGTGTAACCGCCCCTTAAATTGCTCCATAATGGGGTTTAGTGGGTGTAACCGCCACTTTAAATCTCTCAAACGGTTTAGGAACCGTTCAACTCATATTTGAATGAGTCAAAACACGGTTCGTGATTCGAGAAAGCCTCGCCTGCATTTTAGTGTAGGAACGCTGGGATGGACCTCCGCTCACGCTTTAACTAGGACACTGGCCGAGGCCCGCTTTGAGCTTCAACGCGAGCCATGTGCTCCGCTGCTTGTTTCAACGCGGGCCACGCTTTTGAATTGAAATGCGGGATGAGTCCCGCTTTGAATAAAAAGGTGAGCCCGCGTTTCTTTGAAGAGATCAATACTTGTGATCTCTTTTCACAAGGATTGTCAACTTGTAATCCTTGTACTCTGGAGACATTAGCTTTTGATTCTCCTTTGTTGTCGTGAAAGTCATCAGCTTGTAACCTTTATTGATAGTGTTTCACGGATATTGGCTGTCTTCAGTAATAATAATTTTTTTTTACAGCCTACACTTCTTTCGATCAACTTCCATGGCTGCTCAAGGTTCCAGCGCTAATCGTAATGAGGCTAGAATCACCTTGTTGAGGACCGTACGGATGAAGATCACTAACAAAGAGCCAGAGGGGTACTATGATATGTACGATCTTCCCCGCTCTCTAACTTTGGCGGTGCCGAGCAGTGGTGAGGTGGTGTACCACCACGACCATCACCGGCTACCTTCGTATATTAATCACTTGGAGTTTGGATTCCGGCTGCCACTCCATCCATTCCTGAAGGACGTGTGCAGCGCTCTAGGGGTGTCGCCAGCTCAGTTTACCCCAAACGCGATTGCCATCTTGGTGGCCTTCTTGGTGATTTGCCACCGAGTTAGAGTTGAGTCGAGTCTGCGTCTACTCAGCAATCACGTCGACATCAAGACGACAAAGAAGGACGCGCATTACTATTTCCACTATCTTGGAGGACACAAGATAGTGTCGAACGCTTCCGAGTTGAACAGGGACTGGAAGGAGCGATTCGTTTAGGTGATGGGTGCCGCGGCGATCCTGGCATGTCCAACATGGCCAGAAATCAAAAGGGAGGCGCTGAGGCCTTGCATCCTGTCGGCCGAGGAGGGCCGACAATTGGAGAAGATCCATAACTATTCTGGGTCTAGGGAGATGAACAACCTGTTCGACTCCTCTACACTCCGGGCGGCCAGGATCTCATCTTTTCCTCCTTCGGAGAGCGACAAGGTGAGGGCGGCTCTCTTAGCCCTTCCTCTAAATAAGGGCCCTTCATCAGATTCTAGGGGAGATGGCTCCACCTCGGCAGCACCGGCCCCAGAAATGGATGAGAGGGGTCGTGGCCCCTGCGGACTTGGTCTGCTTGAGGTTGAGCAAGGCGGAAATCCTGGCCACATTGGGAGGACCGAGCTTAGTGGTCCAGCAGGAGGAGCACGAGAGGAAGAGGAAGAAAACTACTGAGTCCTCTTCGGCCACAGCTACTGAGGGCGAATCAGCAGGCCCTCCTCTAGCTCCAGCCGAGATCGTCGTACTCGACGTAGCTTCCCCCCCTCAGAAAGCGAGGGGAGGTCAGATGATGGGGGCTGCTGATATCTAAATCTCATATTGCAAGTACTATTGAAGATTCTATGGTTGCAAAAGAAACTCAGATATTGATGCTCACACTTGCAACCACCCTAGGGCTACCCCTGACAGTGCCTTCTACTTTTGGTATGACTCAGTCAATGCAGTAATCTCTGATGCCATGCTTAAAGGGTAGTTCATCATCCTCCACTCCACATTCTAATAATATAGTTGTGATGGGGTGAGCCTCAGTGTCAATTAATATCGGGTCATCTAGTTCTACTTTGGAGGTTGTTCTCCTAACACTAACCTATGTTATCGTACAGTTATACTCATGACCAGTTCTACCTCCTCTTCCCCTTCGGCTGATGAGGGTGAAGAAACTACCCCTCGATTCCCAGCTAAATCTATCGATGACTTCTATATCGGCATGAGGTCTCCTAATTATGTTGAGGAGGACCGCCATTCAATATGTTGACTTGCATCGTAGCTTAAATAATTATTTGGATAGCTTTGAGACCCTATCTTGACCTGAGGTAACCACCGCTCTCAAAGAGATCCAAGATGAGTTCATTGCTATAGTGGTTGAGTGCTAAGAGTTGTGAAGGTTGGGCGCTGAACTTCTTCTGGCATAAGGTCTTTATAATTAGTTATCCATCGAGATCGAGGGATAGCGGCTAAGGTTAAAGAGAAGATTAGTGCATGCATCCATTATTACATTGGTGATCGCAAGGCTCGATTAGAGGATGTCCGTAGCACTATTGACCTTCATGAGGTGGATATCATGACAATGCAGCATTTAGTCCAGCGTGCTAAGAAGAACCTCAAACATTGGTAGTCCATGCTTGAGAAGAGGACAAAGTATTTGTAGAAAGTTCAAGCGGAGGTGAAATCTCTAGTTGAGGAGGATCTCAAAATCGTATTGAAGGAGAAAGAGATTTTGGAGGCCCAGGCCAAATTTGATAGGTGCACCAACATGGATGATGCGACCCTTAATCAACGTGTTCAAGAGTCCACGACAAAGGGCTTCCAGGATAAATTAGCCACCCCAAGGAGGAGTTGAAAGCAATGATTGAGCAATGATACCATAGGAGTCAGAAGTTGTTCTTTTCTCTCTGGCTCTCTCTTTTTTTTCCTCTCTTTTTTTAGTTTCTATCTTTTGTACTTGTGCCATGCAACTCTTACTTTTGATGTTATTAATGAAAAACTTATATTTATTGTGCACATGCTACTTGATCGTTGTCATAATTTCTTATAATACTTGAACAACAAGTTATTGGATACAATTTCACTACAAAAAGACCCCTTGGGCTACACAAACACTCCCTAACTCACAGTCTTAACATAACACCTAACACTTAGAGAACTCCTAATCTTCATATAGCACACGCGATCTGGGGTAACACTTTTTTAAGTGCAGGCTATTAATTAGGAAGATCTATAAATTTCTCTTCTCATCGATGAGATGACATGCTTCGTTCAAATAGACCGACTTTTTTTTATTATAAATTATTCTTCCCATTTCTCATCAAACTTTCTTTATGAACCTATGTGTTGGGATCATTGGTCATCATATGACCATGACCATGTCACCTTTTTGGAATACTGTCTTCTTGACTTTCTTATTAAATGCCTTTGAGATTCATGCTTGATAGAGTTTAATGTGTGCTGAGCAGCCAAGCGCCTTTCGTTGAATGCTTCTAACTCCTAAAGGCAAAGCTTAGCATTATCATCAGAGGTCATTCATGTCACCAACATAGTGTGAAGCAATGGGATTTGGATTTCTCGTAGGATGACAACCTCACATTCGTAGACCAAGGCGAATAGGGAATTCCCTATCAGGTTTTGAATTGTAGCTGATAGGCCCATAGGCACTCACCAAACTTCTTGTCCCACCATGCTTGTTCCCCAAAATAAACTTCTTCATTATCTTGTTGATGGTTTTGTTAAAGAATTTTGCCAACTCGGTGACCGCAGGGTTATAAGGTGCGGAGTCCACGTCTTCAATTAGTAACTTGTTGCAGAATCGCCCGTAAGCGTGACTGATGAACTGAGGTCCCTTTTCATGGACAATTCAGTTGATTATGGCAAAATGGTATATGACATAGTGTTTGAGGAAATTGACCATATTTCGGTCTTAATCTCCTTCAACAAGAGATCGCCCCATTTCAAGAAGTAATCGCTATGGCGAAGATGAACCGATATCCATTGGTGGATGGTGGGTTGATCAGACCAATGATATCCATACCCCATATTTCAAATGGCCATGATGATACAGTTGGATGGAGATATTCCGGCACCTGGTGGATAAAATTGGTGTGATATTAACAAGCAAGGCACCGCCTAGTATATTCCATTGCGTTGGCGATGTTGGCCAATAGTATCCAAGGCATCAAAGTCATCATGGAGTTCTGGACCCAGCTAATGGGATTCACACATACCCCCATGGGCTTTCATCATTGCTCTTTTAGGTTTGATTGTTTATAGACATCACAGAAGTACCTCGTCAAATGAGCGATGATAGAGTGTCTTTGTGCCAACATCGTAGTAGAACCTTACCAAGCGTCTTTTTATCAAAGTTGCCTCCTTTAGATTTTCTGGTAGAATTTTGTGAAGGACATAATCAATGATGGGAAATAGTCAATCTTGACCTTCTGGGATGGCTATTGCCATGTTGGCCTTAACAGCCTTGAGCTCTAGCTTTGGACAATATAAGTGTGGACTGCCCACCATCACGTCTCAATGAGCTTTGTGAGGCAACACTAAGGTAGCTGCTAATCTAGCAAATGCATTTACATAAGGGTTCTGTGATCATCCCACATGTGTGACACTAATTTTGTGGAATCCTTCCATCATCCCCTTAGCTTTGTCATTGTACGGGAGCAAATCTTCAAATGTTTGACAGCGTACTCCTTGTTGATTTGCTTAATTATGAGTTGAGAATCTCCTTTGACTTTGAGATACTCAACCCCCAGTTCTTTTGCAAATTCGAGTCTGATTAACATAATATTGTACTCTATCACATTGTTGGAACATCAATCTGTCAGTGAAAAGGACTGCAGAATGACATGCTCTCTTGGCGTGATGGATACGATCATGATCTAGGCCATGTTGTCATCATCCAATCCTGCTCTAGAAGCCCTGTCAAACCACATCTACCAAACCTATTTGTCATTTGTAATGTTAGCCTCACAGATCTCATTCGGGATATCTTCATGAAGCCTTGAGTACCTGGGAGGCGGATAGTTTGCTAGAAAATTAGCCAAAGCTTGGCCCTTGATCTCTTTCTAGAGCACAAACTCCATATCATATTGAGAAAACAAGATGGCCCACTTTGCTAGTAGCAAATTGAGCAATCTGGGTTTTGTCATCAAAACCTGAAGGGGATTTACTTGGGATACAAACATGGATGGATTGTTCAACGAGATAATGTCACATTTTCTAAATTGTGAGCACATGGGCTAGGCATTCCTTTTTGGTGGCTAGCATGGCAAGAACCAAAGGGTTGTAACATAATTCTTAATCTCATCAGATGCCTTATGACATGCCTCATCCCACACAAAGGAAGTATTCTTCATATTTGCTTGGTGAAAGGTTGGCATCACTGCAGAGATTTGAGATGAATCTCTTGATAAACGCCAGTTGCCCTGGAAAACCTTGGAGTTGTTTGAGATTTCTAGGAGGGGGCATCTATAGGATAGATTTTATCTTGTCTGGATATACATAGATTCCCTTCACTGTGATAACGAATCTAAGGAATTTCCCATCAGACACCACGAAGGATGACTTTGTCGGGGTCATCTTGAGGTTATATTTCATCATGATGTTGAAGGTCATTCTTAGATCATGCAAGTGGTCCTATTTTCACTTGCACTTAACTGCTAAATCATCAATATAGCATTCAACTGTATTTCACAGATGTTCACTAAAGATCTTGCTCATCACGCGCTGATATGTTGCTCTTGCGTTCTTTAGGCCAAACGACATCACTGTATAAGCAAAAATTCCCACTGAGGTTCTAAAAGCAATGTGTTCCTAATCATCCTCATGCATCTTGATTTGGTTGTAACATAAATACCCATCCATAAATCACATGAATTTGAAGCCGCACGTGTTGTCAATCATGATGTCGGTGATCGGTAAAGGAAACTCATCCTTAGGGCATGCCACATTCAAATTGTGATAGCTGACAAAAGTTTAGATGGTACCATTCTTCGTGGGGAGGGGAACGATGTTAGACACCCACTTTGGTAGATATACTTCTTTGATTAACTTGGAATCAAGAAGTTTCTGCACCTCTCCATTAATATTTTTCATCATATCCAGCTTAAATTGTCATTGAGATTGGATAATTGGTTTTGCATTGGGTTTGATGTTGAGGCAGTGTATGCAACATCCTAGTTGAGACTAGGCATATCCTCATAAGTCTAGGCAAACACACTAATGTAGTCCCATAACAGCACGATCAAGTCTCGGTGTTCATCTAGGGGAAGACTCATGTTGATAATGATGGGCTTGCAAATAATCTCATCACCTAAATCCACCTTCTCTATTTTATCATCAGTCAAAGGTTCACATTGTTCAAACTGCACTTTCTACTGACCATCGAGTTGTTGAGTGCAGGATGAGAAATCGTCATCAGGTCATACCCCAGTGTTACATTATCCCTTGAGCTTTGGTGCTAGAATAGTGGAACTACGGGGCTTCCTCATCGGACTCCTTATTGGAGGTCCAATCAGAAGTTGGACCCACCTTCCCAAAGTTTATCACAGTTTTATTTTTGAACTTTGTAGGTACTACAAAGCATTCTTCATGCTGATCTTTAATTCTTTGGTACATTTGACTTGTCCTGATTCTAGGCATGTGTAGTGTTTTTTTAGTATTCAACAATGTTACTTGCTATGGGTTTATTTCTTGAACATCGAGATATTAGTCACACATGAGTGAAATTGCCCTAGAGGGGTGAATAGGACAATATGCTTATCTAATCCGAATTAATGCCAAATTAAAACTAATTAACAAATATATATCCTAGCAAGTATGATATACAAAGAATAATATGCAAGGATATGTAATATACACAAAGAGTAAACAAAAGTAAACACGTAAATAAGATAGAGAAATAAAACAAATGAGAGCAAGGCAATAAAGATGAACAAGATGAATGCCAAGCAAACTTCAAACACAATAATATGTTCACGAGGTTCGGTCAACCCACCACCTACGCCCCCGCCTCCTCACCTCGAGGAGATCTCCACTATATCAACCGGCTTTCTACGCCACCAATAACGCTTACACCACACTATCTCGGTTTCTAGCTCACCTAAAACTTTACAATCACTCACAATGTACTTACACTAACTACCACCTCAAGTGTTGGTCTCTAGTCCGTGTCTCCCTCAAGTGCTCGGATTTACCACCTCTCCCTAGGCTTTACTACCGACGCCACTCCTCTTGGGACAACCCCGCTCTCACCACACACTCCTCTCGGTGTACTAGTGTAATACAATGTGATCTCACAATTAAAGCTCACAAATACAAATATTTATTCTCTATGGATGAGAACTCAATTAAGCACAATTCAATATTACAAACTCTCACAACCCCAATATACTATGTATGAAAATACTATAAGCTCAAGTGGGTGTGTGTAACAATGAGATTTAATCAAAACTAAATTCAATTAAAATCTAGCTTTAATAAAATGATTAACAAACAAATAAATGTAAAGCTAGAAAGAGTTTAGAACACTTCTCTAAAGATCAAGAGTGAGAGAGAGATGAGTGAAAGCTCAAACACCAAAGGATGATCTCCTCTTCCTCTTGTAAAACTTTGCTCCACAAAATAAACTTGAAACAAGGCTTGAATGCCTTAAACAATCTTAAAACTTAAAAACTCTCTTAAACTTCTTTTAAAACATTCTCTCTTAGTTAGAAATGAATGGGGCATGAGGTATATATAGGCTCATGAAATTGTTGAATATCAAATCTCTCAAGATAGTGTTTTGATGATAACAATTTATTCATATTGTTATGCACTAACATATTTATGCATCTTCACATCAAATAATATGTACAAGTGAAGTGTTGGATGAGTCAAGGCAAAAGAAGTAAAGAAGATATTCTTTGTAATGTACATTTCTATTTCTTTGCTTAGATTCAATTGTACAAGCCTTGATCACTCACATGCACACACATATATATCTTTAGAACACACTAACACATGCTTATGTGTGGATTAACAAAAGAAATCCCTTTGTTAATCAATAGAAGTTAAAGTTAAAGAATAAGTCTAAAAATATATAAGTTATATAATTTTAAGTATTTAGTAGTCGACTAATAGCAATTATAGCTCCACTATTCATCTTAGTGTGTTATAATATAAGTTTCTTTTAAAGATAGCCCACTAATCTTCGAGTAGTCGACTAATCATAGTTTTAACGTAATCGAAGTCATTATTTTACGCATTAGTCGACTAATGATAATAGTAGTCGACTAATGAATACTTGAACAATTTTCCGTAAACCGTAAAATTGCATTAGTCGACTAATACATATAGTAGTCGACTACTAAGAAGTAAACTGTCTATACAGAGTCTGTAAACATGCATTAGTCGACTAATATGAAATTATAGTCTACATGTACATGCTTTTCGACTCTTCTAATTTGAATTTTGAACGCTTTTATCGGTTTATATCCGTTTCTTTGGTTTTAAATTGTGTCTTTTCAAGAGATATATAGAGGTAAAACTTGAAAAAGAAAAAATTCTTATGCATTGATCTTGAATTTTGATATTAAAAGAGAGTTCAAAAGTTCAAAAGTCAAAACCGTTCTTGCCATTGATTCAATTGCAAGATTCAAAAGAGTTAAACATTATTTTGAGATTAAAAGTTCTTAAGCCACCGCTGCACGCCATCAACACTTCAAGGCTTATAGGACTCGTACTTTGCTTCTTCAAAAGGAATTCTCGTGTGTGAGAATTGTTGATCTCGAGTTTGAGATTGTTGCAATTTGCATAGGCTTGCAAATTGGTCAGTTTGTGTTTGATTTTGTAAGGGTATTTCAAAATCATAGTGGAAACTCTCAAGCGGATTTGCTTGGGGATGGATGTACACACGGAGGTGGAACCAAGATAAATCTCTGTTTGTGATTGTGAAATTTCGAGTTTGTGCTATCTTATTGCAATTTATTATCTATTTTGCATAAAATTTTATAAAACACTATTCACCCCTCTAGTGTTTCATTGAGTTAGATCAACGATCCTACATTTGGTATCAGAGCGAGGTCAAAGATGGCATCAACTTCAGATCAGACTTCACAATTCAAAGAAGGTCATTCAACAAATCGTCCTCCAATGTTTGATGGACTTAACTACAACTCTTGGAAGTCTTGAATGAAGATCTATCTTCAATCAATTGGATATGAACTTTGGAATGTCGTGGAGACAAAATATGAGAAGCCAACCACTCCTTTTGTAGAATGGACTACAACTCAAAGGAATAATGCAAATTTGGACTCAAAAGCAATGAATGCTTTATTTTGTGCACTTGATAGGAATGAGTTCAACAGGGTGTCAACGGCTACTTCTGCATATGATATTTGGCACACACTCGAGGTAACTCATGAAGGAACTAATAAAGTTAAAGAATCTAAAATTTCGTTCTTGTACACAGTTTGAACTATTTAGAATGAAGGAAAATGAAACCATTGGAGAGATGTTTACAAGATTCACCGATATCACAAATTCTCTTATTGGATTGGGTAAAATATATACACAAGTTGAAATGGTGCTAAAGTTACTTCGCTCACTTACTCAAAAATGGGAAAAGAAGATTACCGCAATAGAAGAGGCAAATGATTTATCAACTTTATCGATGGAGAACTTAATCGGTAATCTAATGGCATATGAAGTTCAAATTGAAGATAGAAAGAATGAAGATGAGACAAAGAACAAGAAAATCCTTGCATTCAACATATCTTCCGATAAGGAAGATTCAGATAATGAAGATGTAGAAATGAGCATATTTGCACGCTAAATTTCAAAATTTATAAAACAAGGTAAGTTTAAATCTAAATTTTCAAATTTAAATAACTCACCAGTTTGTTTCAAGTGTAACAAAGCAGTCATATGAAGAAAGATTGTCCTTTATTGAAGAATAAGCAAAAGCCAAATCATTTTAACAATTTCAACACTACTCAAAATAACAAGAAAAGAAAGGCAATGGCGACCACTTGGGATGATAGTGATGACTCTTCATCGATGAAGAAATTGAAGAAAATGAAAGTGCTCATATGTGTTTCATGGCACAAGATGAGGTAAATGATAATGATGAACTTTTAGATGCATTTAATGAATTATATGAAACTTTTGTAAGGTTGAAAGTCTCACATAATTTTCTTAAAATGAAAATAAGAGATTATTAGAGGAAATTTCTGATTTAAATTCTTCTTATATTAATTCACAAGAAATTAAATTAAAAGAAGAAAATGAAAATTTACTCAAAGAAAATTATTTTTAACTAATGAAAATTTGTATCTAAAATCAGAATGTAATAATTTAAAGACTCGCATTAGTATTTTAGATAAAGATATTTCTTTGATTAAATCAAAATATGATGACATATATTTAAATGTTAGTAAGTTTAATAAAGGTAAAGAAAATTTAAAAACTTTACTTTCTTATCAAAAGAAACTCAAAAGACAAAAGGATTGGGTTTTCAAGTTGAAAAAGATATTCATAAGAAAACCACTTTTGTAAAATCATCTTCATTAGTATATAAACAAAATATTAAAGATAATGTTTTAAATAAAAGAAAATCAAAATATTTATTTATTTGGGTTCCTAAAGTTTTAAATTATAATAAGAAAAAGTCTTATATTTCTAGCTTTATTAAAGATGTTTGTTTATCATCTAATTACATAGGAAAATCAAACTCTTCATGGGTTTGGTTTCCTAAAGACTAATTTTAAGGACCCAATGTAAAATGGGTACCAAAATTATAAATGTTTATCTTTTCAGGTACCAAAGAAAGATAGATGGATTTTAGATAGTGGTTGTTCAAAACGTATGACAGGAACATTCAATTATTGTCATCAATTCAAGACAAAGATGGTGGTACAGTCACCTTTGGAGACAATAACAAAGGAAAGGTGATTGGTATTGGCACCGTTGGTAATTCTAATAAACCTATTATTAATAATGTTTTATTAGTTGAAGGTCTTAAACATAATCTGCTTAGTATAAGTCAACTTTGTGATAAAGGTTTTAAAATTGTCTTGAAAAAGATTCTTGCTTAATTTATGATATTGATTGGACTACAATTTTATATAAAGGTCATAGAAAGAATAATATATATGTTTTATCTTTAAATAATATTTCAAATGAACACCGCCTTATTGCATCTTCAAATGATTCTATATTATGGCATAAACGTTTTGGTCATGTTAATTTTAAACATATTTCTAAAATTTCTAAATATGATTTAGTAAATGGTTTACCTAAGCTTTCTTATAAAGATAATTTTTGTGATGCATGTCAACAAGGTAAAATGCATAAATCTTCTTTTAAATCTAAAAATATTATTTCTACTAGTAAACCACTTGAATTACTTCATATTGATCTCTTTGGTCCTTCTAGGATAGCGTCTTTAAATGGAAGTAAATATGCATTTGTAATTGTTGATGATTTTTCAAGATTTACATGGGTAATATTTCTTAAAAATAAAAATGATGCTTTTAATGAGTTTTCTATATTTTGTAAAAGAATTCAAAATCAAAAATCTCTTTCTATAGTTACTATACGTAGTGATCATGGAGGAGAATTTGAAAATAAACTTTTGCAAATTTTGTGATAAAAATGGTATTTCACATACTTTTTCTTTTCCTAGAGCAGCTCCACAAAATGGAGTTGTAGAAAGGAAGAATAGGACATTACAAGAATGTGCTAGAACAATGTTATGTGATAGTAATTTACCAAAATATTTTTGGGCGTAAGTCAGATCAACAAAGATGCTATGTTTTAAATAGAGTTTTATTAAGACCTATTTTAAACAAAACATCATATGAATTATTTTATAATAAAATTCCTAAAGTTTCATATTTTAAATTTTTGGTTGTAAGTGTTTTATATTAAATACAAAAGATAATTTAGATAAATTTGATTCTAAATCTGATGAAGGAATTTTTGTAGGATATTCTAATCATAGTAAAGCATATAGAATATATAATAAAAGAACCTTAGTCATTGAAGAATCTATGCATGTTTCTTTTGATGAAAATTTTATAAAACATCATCTATTTCAAGTAATGATGATGATTTAATTGATACTATTCATGATACTCCTATGTTAGATATTTCAAAAGATGAAAATTTACAAAATGAATTACCAAAGGATTTTATAGAAGTCAAAAATCATCCACATAATTTAATTATTGGAAATATTTCGATAAAGTTACAACTAGATCTCATTTTAATTTAATTGCTCATGTTGCATTTATTTCTAAAATAGAACCTAAAATGTAAAAGAAGCTTTACTTGATAATTTTTGGATAGATGCTATGCAAGATGAGTTAAATCAATTTATAAGAAATGATGTTTGGGATCTTGTACCTAGACCACAAAATAAATCCATTATAGGAACAAAATGGATTTTTAGGAATAAATTAGATGAATCAGACAAGTTGTTAGAAATAAAGCTAGATTAGTTGCACAAGGTTATAATCAAGAAGAAGGAATTGATTATGATGAAACTTATGCCCTCGCTGCACGCTTAGAATCCATAAGAATTTTACTTGCATTTGCCTGTTTTATGAATTTCAATCTTTATCAAATGGATGTTAAAGTTTTGTAGAACAACCTCCGGTTTTGAACATGAAAAATTTTCGATCATGTTTATAAACTTAAAAGGCTTTATATGGTCTTAAACAAGCACCTCGCATGGTATGATAGATTAAAATTTTTCTTTTAACATCTGGTTTTGAAATTGAAAAGTTGATTCTACTTTATTTATTAAGAAAATAAATAAAGATATATTATTAATACAAATATATGTAGATGATATAATATTTGGTTCTACTAACAATGATCTTTGTCAAGAGTTTGCTAAGACTATGCAGAAGAATTTGAAATGAGTCACATGGGTGAACTAAACTTTTTCTTGGACTTCAAATCAAACAATTGAAGGAAGGTATATTCATCAATCAAAGCAAATATGCCAAAGAATTACTTAAACGCTTTGGAATGGACAATACAACAAGTAAAAGTACACCAATGAGTACTACAACATCTCTTGATAAGGATGAAAATGGTAAGAATGTTGATCAAAAGCTATATCGAGGTATGATCGGATCACCTTTACATTACCGCTAGTAGACCCGATATTATGTTTAGTGTTTGTTTATGTGCTAGATTTCAATCTAATCCTAAAGAATCACATCTTAAAGCTGTTAAAAGAATTTTAGATATCTTAAAGGTACTTGATTTTGGTTTATTTTATCCAAAGAATAGCACATTTGATTTATTAACTTATAGTGATGTTTTTGGGATGTAACTGATAGAAAAGTACAAGTGGTACTTGTCATTTCTTAGGACACTCACTTGTATCTTGGTTTAGTAAAAACAAAATTCAGATCATTATCTACAACTCAAGGTAATATATTGTCGCTAGTTTAGCATGTGCACAAGTTCTATGGATGAAACAAACTTTATCCGATTATGGTATTATTTGTCCTACATCATCTATAATGTGTGACAATTCTAGTGCAATTAATTTATCTAAAAATCCTATTCAACATTCACGCACAAAACATATTGATATAAGACATCATTTTTACGTGATCATGTTCTTAAGGGTGATATTACATTAGATTTTATCTATACTAATAATCAAATAGCGAGATATTTTAACAAAACCATTAAAAGAAGAAATTTATGTTAAATTAAGAAGAGAATTAGGTATATGTTCAATTACGATTTAAATTAGTTTTTAAATAAGTATATTTAAATACATATTCTTAAAAATAGCTATTAGTCGATTAACTACTTCACTAGTCGACTACATGCATAATCATACATATAGTTGTTATTCTCATTAATGTCTTATTAGTCGACTATATATTCAGATTAGTCGACTACTAGCTTTCAAAACGTAAACATATATTCTCGTTTCACGATTAGTCGACTACACCTCAGATTAGTCGACTACTCAGCCTACTTTTCTGAACAAATAGTTATTGGATCTTGTTTCTTTTCAACTCAAACCCACTATCCAATAACATAAGTTACTTTTGATCTCAACCATTTATTTTATCTCGATAAATCCTAGCCCTAAATCTATTTTTCTTTGGATAAAATCATGACCATTCATTGATTTTAACATCTAATCTCAACCATTCAATTGTTATCTAAAGAAAATTAACCCTAACTTCTCTTTACCCACTTCTTCATCTTCCCAAAACCGACCAAACCTAGTTCCTCTTCAGATCTTCAAAATGTGTTAAGGCAACTTCTCTTCTCTCATTTTTCTTCAAATCTTCAGTCTTTTCTCATCTTCAATGCCTAATTAGTCGACTACACCCGCTTATTAGTCGACTAATATCCAATTCAAATCTCTAATGCTTTGTAAGTTTTCTAATCTTGATCTTTTTATTTTTTTTTTCAAAATCATGTCTAGATCTAAGAGATCTCGCCCCGGTTCTTCACAACCTGTGGAGGATTATACAATTTATCTTAAAGATCCAAATCTCTTAGATAAATTTAAGGAATTACAAACTTTTGAAATACTCCCGGTAGGTTTATCAAATATGAAGACTTTGTACTTTATAATTTTAGGAGTTATTTTGAAAATGTGGGATTAGCACATCTATATTCTTCGAAAATCGAAAACCTTATTATCCAACTCTTGTTCAATTGTTTTATGCTAACATTTTCCATAAAAACTTGATAATAACAAAGATGCGATAGTCGTTTGGTGACAGGAAAAGAAATTTTCTTTACACCTAAACTTCTAGGAAAATGTTCAACATTCCTTATAGAGGAATTAGTCTTCATGATGTTTCTATGGATGATGAAAATATTCTTCAAAATTTAATTTTTTTACCGTCAAGGAGGAGTATTGAATCATTCAAACAAAATTCCCAACTCGCTTTATCGCTAGAATTCTAGCATATAATCTATATCCAAAACGGGAGTTTTCATTTTATTTCTTTAGAATTAGCTAAAGCGCTATATGCCGACATGGCTAATATTCAAGTTAATTACCAAGTTTATTTCGATAATCTTCTTGTTATTCCTAGAGGGTCTATTCCATTTGGTGCATTCCTAACTAGAATTTTTGAGGCTTTTCGTGTGGAGTTAGACTCAATCTTCCATGCTTCGCTCCATCGAAGTTCTTTGATTCCAATACCCTAACTAGGATGAAAATTCCAAATTTTGAACTTCCTCAACAACACCAACCTCAACCTCAACCCAAGAACATCATCAAGATCCTCAACCTTCACAAACCCAAGATATCCCTCAATCATCACATGACTGACCATCTTGGAGCAATATTCCACCACCTAGGCAACCAGATTCTTCGTGCTTTTCGGATGCACAATACAACACCTTGTCTCGCCAGATCTTGAATTTGGAAACTAGTCAAAATTTGAGTTTTGATCAACATCGCAATCATGAACAACCAACGTGAGTTCGGTGAAAACCAACAACTCATGATGCGTATGTTTGAAGATCTTAATACTAAGTTTGACTCAGATTTCGTGGATATCCGCCACCACCGTGACCATCCGAATAGATTTTTTATGCTATTTGCTTGTCTTTAGTGTGTTTGAGACTTATGTTTAAAACTATGTAGTGTTTGTTTTGATGTTTAAAACTATGTTATGTTGGTTTAAAACTCTGAGGTTTGCTTATGTAATCGCGACTTTGCTATGTTATTGCTTTTGTTGATGACAAAGGGGAGAAACACTACAATGTGATAATGCTTATGTGTGTGGGGAGTAAGTATATATATATTGTTCATAACTATCATATTTCATATATACTTACATATGCATAAATTGATTGTCATCATCAAAAGGGGAGAATGTTGAATATCAAATCTCTCAAGATAGTGTTTTGATGATAACAATTTATTCATATTGTTATGCACTAACATATTTATGCAGATCTTCACATCAAATAATATGTACAAGTGAAGTGTTGGATGAGTCAGGCAAAAAGAAGTAAAGAAGATATTCTTTGTAATGTACATTTCTATTTCTTTGCTTAGATTCAATTGTACAAGCCTTGATCACTCACATGCACACACATATATATATTTAGAACACACTAACACATGCTTAGTGTGTGGACTAACAAAAGAAATCCCTTTGTTAATCAATAGAAGTTAAAGTTAAAGAATAAGTCTAAAAATATATAAGTTATATAATTTTAAGTATTTAGTAGTCGACTAATAGCAATTATAGTCCACTATTCATCTTAGTGTGTTAAAATATAAGTTTCGCTTTTATAAGATAGTCGACTAATCTTCGAGTAGTCGACTTAATCATAGTTTTAACGTAATCCGAAGTTTCATTATTTTATGCATTAGTCGACTAATGATAATAGTAGTCGACTAATGAATACTTGAACAATTTTCCGTAAACCGTATTGCATTAGTCGACTAATACATATAGTAGTCGACTACTAAGAAGTAAACTGTCTATACGTAGTCTGTAAACATGCATTAGTCGACTAATATGAAATTATAGTCGACTATAGATACGCTTTTCGACTCTTCGAATTTAAATTTTTAACGCTTTTATCGGTTTATATCCGTTTCTTTGGTTTTAAATTGTGTCTTTTCAAGAGATATATAGAGGTAAAACTTCTAAAAGAAAAAAATTTTATGCATTGATCTTGAATTTTGATATTAAAAGAGAGTTCAAAAAGTTCAAAAGTCAAAACTGTTCTTGCCATTGATTTAATTGCAAGATTCAAAAGAGTTAAACATTATTTTGAGATTAAAAAGTTCTTAAGCCACTGCTGCACATCATCAACACTTCAAGGCTTATAGGACTCTGTACTTTGCTTCTTCAAAAGGAATTCTCAGGTGTGAGAATTGTTGATCTCAGGTTTGAGATTGTTGCAATTTGCATAGGCTTGCAAATTGGTCGTTTGTGTTTGATTTTGTAAGGGTATTTCAAAATCATAGTGGAAACTCTCAAGCGGGATTTGCTTGGGGACTGGATGTACACCTGGGAGGTGGAACCAGTATAAATCTCTGTGTTTGTGATTGTGAAATTTCTGAGTTTGTGCTATCTTATTGCAATTTATTATCTATTTTGCATAAAATTTTATAAAACACTATTCACCCCCCCTCTAGTGTTTCATTGAGTTAGATCAACGATCCTACAGAAATAACCCCAAAAATAACCAGCAAAACACTCAAAAATAAAAACTAGCCGTTACTAGCCGTTATAGGCTGAAAAGACCAAAATACCCCAAAATCCAGCATTCTGGAAATTTGTATATCTAGTTTTGTAAAATTAATTAAAAATAGTAAATCAACTCCAAAAATCATGAAATTTTGAGGAAGTTTCTAAACATGTATATGAACATGTTAGAGAAATAATTTCTAAAATATCACTTCCCATTTGTGATAAATAATTATTTTAGGACAGATATTTTAGATTCTGAAAAACTGCTAAAATGCTTGACATTGTAAAATCAATTTGACACATTAAATCAACTCCAAATATTATTAAATATTTAGGAAGGTTATAAAGATATAGATAAACATGTTACAAAAAGAATTTCTGAAATATCACTTCCCATTTGTGAGAAATAATTATTTGAACACAAATAAACAGTTTCTAAAAACTGCTGAAAACTTTTTGTAAACTCAATTGAAAATAACAAAACAACTCCAAAATTAGTAAAAATTGGGAAAATGTTTGTATATATAAAGATAAACATGTAAATGAAGAAAATTTTCAAATTACATTTTCTAATTGTTAAAACTCAATTGTTTTGCAAAATCATGAAAAATAATGATATGTGAAAAGCATGATTTTGAACATGAACAAGTATTGAGATCTTGTGATTTGGTTTATAGACTTTATACAAGATATAAATTAATGTGATAAAGTCAATGAACCATGAATACAATAAATTCTCAATTTTAACTTGTTTTGCAATAGAAACCAAAAGTGTGTATGCTGCATGTTCGTGCATGTTTGAAAAGATATAAACTTGAGATTTTTTCAAACACGCTTTGAAACACTTTCCAATAGATTTATAAACTTGAGAAAAGATATAAAAACATGTTGTTAAGTCTATAATCCAAAACGGTGATAAATCAAAATAAATGTGTGTGTGTATGAATCTTGAGCTCTAAGTATAAACACACAAGGTATAAACCTAAACTAATGTACCCAAGCTTGAGATCTACAATAAGCTTGTCTTCTTAAGGTTGAAGCTTGATCTTAAATCTTGGCTTGAATTACATTGCTTCACTCCACTATTCCTCCCATCCTCCAATGGATATGATCGTGTAGGCGTAAGTCCATCCAACCTCCAACACCTTGTTTGCCTAGAATAAACATGAAAACACAAACACTAGACAAACAAGATTAGTTATAAATTGTTTGTTAGAACATCATTAAAACTAAGGAACTAACAATGAGGAGTATTCAAAATGTATAACTTTGTTGGTAACAGTTACACTATCTTTATTAGTGGTGTCATTACAATTAGCCCTACGATCTATTATACCAGGTTTGATGAAAAGGGTGGAGACTTAGCTAGCTTCACGTTTGCTTCAGTGTTGCCGTGGGGATCCTCAATAACGAGCATATTCGCCATGTCATCATCACAGTGATCATCTTGATAGAGTCGTGCATCAACACAGTAGCTCTTGAGGCCTCTGCAGGGTCGTTCATTCACGTAGATCCTACATTTTGTCTCATTCGGATCATTGTATTTGATGCACTGGTACAGGGTAGAGGGGATAAGTATATTTTTGTGGATCCATGACAGCCCTAGAAGGACGTTGTATGATGGTTTAGTGTTCATGACATAATAGGTTATATCATATTTGATTTCACCGATTGGAGTTTGAACTTTATCTTCCCCAACGGATCAAGCTATCAGCGTTGAAATGAAATATCTTGGTGTCGGTGTGGCAAAGTCCGTGCATTTAGAATTAAATGCACTAGTTAATTTCATTTAGGATTTAAGAACTACTCTCTTTTTATCACATTTTATTTTAGATTTTCCTAAGTATAGATTATTAAACTACTTAAGGTAAGCATAAGCTATCAAATTATCATGCAAGTAAAGTCATCATTCATGAAAAGAATAAGTAACAAAATAGTAATTCTAGAATTTATAAGTATAAACTATCAAACCACTCAAGGTAAGTATAGATTATCAATTTCTTATTCTACCAATTAGTTCTCTAGTTAATTATCCTAAGCATGATCATTTTGATCACAAAGAGAGTAATCCACAAACCATAAATAAAATCAAACTAGTTTCATACAATTCTAAGATTCTTACAAGATTTAAACTAGCTTCATACAATTCTAGAATTTCTACAAGATTAGTTACTCATTTTATAAAATGAAAATAAGGAAATAAAATCTAGACTAGAAAGCATAGAAGAAAGTGATCTAAATTACAAGAAAAATAAAACTAACTATAAAAATGAGAACAAGAGCAAGAAATCTAACTAACAAAAAATAAAAGAGTATAAAAGTAAATCTACACTATAAAAGAAAAATATAAAAATAAATTTTACAAAGCATGAAAAATAAACAACAAAATAATAAAAGAGCATGAAAGTAAATCTATACTACAAGGCATGAAATAAATCTAGTCTACCAATATAAAAATAAAAAGAATATAAAATCCTAGAATATGAATCTAGTCTACCAATATAAATTTACATCGCAAGAAGTTGGCCCCTTGAAGACAAATCTTCATCTTCATCAAAATAGAAGAAGGAAGAAGATTGAAAGAAAGAAAATTTTTATTTATTTATTGCGAACTTAAATGTTTATAATTTGGCAAACCTAATTAAAGGTCCTCCTCTTTGAAAAAGAGTTTACAAAATTTTTCACACTCAAACCCCTCACCCTTTACCCCTTTTTTATAGCACATTACAATCAACAAGAGTCATTGAATTAGCCTTGGGTTCTAACAAATAAATCTCAGCTGTTTATTATTTTTGTTACGAACCAATCAGTTGGCCCCTTGGTTGGCCAATCGGTTGGCCCCTTGGTTGGTCAATCGATTGGTTCCTAACAGAATTGCTTCTTTTGTTAACTTATTGACCCAATTTTTTGATCTCTTGGGCTTTTGTGGGCCTCCACTTGGCTTGATCTTGGGCTTCAATAAGTGGTAGAAAAATAAGAGAATTTAATTATTTTGTGCTCTTATTCATTAATTCTTCATTTCCTGCAAATTATGATAAAAAAGTATTATTAGTGATATATTTATTCAAATAAAGTAGATAATGAGGGTATAAAAGTATAATAAAATGTGATAATCAAATATCTCCACACCTAAACTTTTGCTAGTCCTCTAGCAAAGAAAGAAAATGAAAAGAAAGAAAGAAACTCCTAACTCACTTTCGCACACTACCACATATTTGCTCTGACACAGTGGTTCAAAACCGTACCGATAGCCTCTGAACCGTCGCCCTTGAGCAAGCGCAACGCTTCTCAAACTGTCTTATATGCTGTCATTGCCCTACCTCTACCGTAGCGGTGTTGAACATTATTGCGATGGTTTCCTGAACCATTGCCCCCGCAGCTAACGCATTGGTTTAACAAGCAAGGCGGTTCTGGAAGAGCTACAGTAACGGTTTTAGTTGGAGCTATCGCAGCTGTTTCAAAGAGCTAACACAACGGTTCTATTAGAGCTACAGTAGTTGGAGCTATGGCAGCGGTTTCAAAGCGCTAACGCAACGTGTTCTATTAAAGCTACAGTAGTTGGAGCTATGGCAGCGGTTTCAAAGAGCTAACACAACGGTTCTGTTAGAGCTACAGTAGTTGGAGCTATGGCAGCGGTTTTCAAAGAGCTAAAGCAACAATTTTGATTGAGCTGTTTTTAGCTCCTTGCGGCAAAATCATACAGGCTTGCGAGTATTCGATTACCTGGATAATTGCTTTAAGAACATGGCCAAGTCAAATTTTAATACACAATATCAAAGTGAAAATGTTGAGCATAATTAGCCATAATGATAAGTGCCAACATTCATTAGCATAGTATAAAAACTACAAAGTATTATATTCACAAAGCATTAAATTCACACACTACCAACATTTGATTCCTTTCGACTCAAAACAAATCTGGTACCAAACAAACATCCAAACAACATCAACATTTGATTACAAAACATGAAACTTCTTAGCCAAAGACTTTATATTCTCTATTTGCTTCCAAAAACTTGTGCCTCAGTGTCAAATATTCAGTAGGGACCCGTCAGTATCAATGTGCTCAAAAATGTGATTCATCTGGGCTTTGTCATTTCTGTACCTATGAAAATTTCCATGAATCAGCATATTTTTGTAATGATGATAATAAAATTGGAAAAAGCATTGCAATTATTCAAAATCATTCCATTTTACTGTCACCATAACATTTGCTAGGACCTGGGCTCTGCAAGAATCAAGCAGAGGAAATACCTGCAGACTCTGTAATTTACAAGCAGAGGAAGCTTAAAGCTCAAGCCTAGCAATTAGATGTCGGATAAGCTTAAAGATCAGTAATCAAATAGAACTTGGGGTTCTGCCACACGATTATCAAATAAGTGACTCTAATTCTCCAAAAGCTTAATGGATATATTATTTTGATTAAACTAGTAACCCTCATTAAATTTATATCCCATAACACAATTTTGCCGAAAGACAAGTCCCAACAGAAAATTAAATATGGCTCAAACATTATAGAATGTGATTCATACCAAAAGCTCTCACCTAAAAAGTCTGCAATCCAATATATGGTGAAATGATTGCTTAAGAAAGAAAATCAGACGAGGGGATTAAAAAGAAAATATAGAGAGAACACTTCAAAGAGTTCTAGAGAAAAAGCAGAAACGCCATTTAAACTATACTAATTAGTATTGTAAACCTTTTCTATTCAATAGAATCTCTTGACAACCATAAAGCAAGAGATATATAAAAGGCAAATAAAAAAACAGAACTCATGTTACTTACCCCGCCCAATATAAATTATGATGAAAACTCACCAGAAATGAAAACTTGCAAAGAGGAGCTTATCCTGACAAATATCATTCTGAAGAGAGGCAAGTGTCATTATGGAGCTTTTCCATAAAAAAAATATCAAGATTCGTTTGTCTGTGAATTAATGAGAACAAAGCAAACTCAGAATTAGAGGTAAAAAAACTATGAAGAGAGGCAAGTGTCATTATGCGTAAAAGGTACTTGCCTTTAACTCTTGTGTGTTCCCGAAGAGCATGCACTAGCATGATCTAGAACACTGGCAGCCTATTCAAGAAGTCTAGTACGCGCTTTAAACCTCTCAATAAAGCTTGGACTAACCGGACATCCAGTTACTTCACTCAACATCTTTGCAAATATTTGAACCATACTTGCAGCTTGAGCTTCTTGTTGTTTCTTCATCTCCTCTTGTTGAGTCCACCACCTTCTTTGTTATTGCTTGAACAATTAACTCGGGGACTTGATCACATGGATCAATGGTCTTCTTCTTATTGCTTTTTAGCATGATTTGAGTGATCGCCCTTCCTTAGAGACACACACGTCTAGGATGTTCTTTTTTATTGACTAGATGCCATGCATCTACACTTTCTCCTTCAGCTTGTTCCTCGAAGTTAGTTGTTCCAATGTATCAATCATTTCAAGTGTTTTTTTCCAGTTGTGGTGTTTTCTTTTTTACGAAGTCTCTAGAAACACTTCAGACTGCTGGAGGCCGGTTCAATTCCTTTTCCTACAATAAAACAACATATCAATCATTTAGAACACCGTTAGTGATTACTAACAGAGAGGTAGTATGCTTACTTCCAAAAATTTGATCGTGGTGTTAATAAAAGTAGAAAATTATTTATTGCAAACTTAAAAGTTTACAATTTGAAGACCTAATTTTTCACACTCAAACCCCTCACCATCTACCCCTATTTATAGCCTACTATAATCAACAAGAGCTATTAGATTAACCTTGGGCTCTAAGATTAAATCTCATCCGCTTACTATTTCTCATAGAACAATCGGTTAGCCAATCGATTGGCCCATTGACTTAGGATTTTTGTATGCATTCCATCGTGTTTCCTTGGCTTAGGATTTTCTACATTAATACTCAAAGATCAACATCTTCCGGAGGATTGTGCCTATTCGAGGTTTCATTTGTGTCGCTCAAAGATAGGTTCCTTTTGTTTTGAACTTGCTCCTTCTTGCGGTCCTCGCCATGCTAACTTTTGGTCTCCATGACTGCCGAAGCTCATTGTACTATCCGAGGAACAAGCCGAGTGTTTGTGTTCGAAGTCTCTTCGCTCACTAGGTTTGTTACACGAAGGGCCTAGGCTCATGAAGATGACTTGGTTGTTTTGAAAGAGTCCCGCAGTGCATGGTAGTACTGAATTTTTGCTAATCCACCTCTTGTGCTCTCCTTTGGAATGGTCAGCTCTATGTTGTTGATTCGCCATGTGGACGGAACAAATTGGGCTCATCTTCGCTGATGACTTTGGTGGCACATTTATTAGGGATCCTCTCCTCTTTGGTTGAGTGACCCACAGATAATTGTTTGAAGACCCTCTCTTGGGATTGACTTTCTTCTAGATGGACAAAGGACACTACGCTGGACCCCTAGCATGAGGGCATGTGGCGCAACATTGGATGTGTCTAACTGTTATGACATAGCATTGACAATGTTAGGGAGCCACCTTTGCTACCCCTTCAATGGTTAGAGACACTAATAACTTCACTTTTGCCAACAAGAGATCATGGGCACTTTGCCCATAGATAGTTTTGAAGATCGATGACTGCCTGAATTTGTGACCGAGGGTCAATTTATCTTCCCCGCTTGGTCCTAACGTGTGGATCGTGATCTCAGATGAAATCGGGTTATTTTAAGTTGCTCACTCATTCTAGCATGTTGATGTGCCTTTCTCGACGCCATGAAGCTATGACATACCATTTTTCCAAGAGGATCTACCGGTCGTGTCACCATTGAGTTGAATGTTCAAGACGGCCGAGGTTGGTTTTCACCAACCTTTGTCTTAAGCGCTTGGATGGCCTCGCTTTGCTTAGCTACAAGTCCGCCTGGTGGGAGGAATCACACTTGGAACTTGTCCAATTTGACAACTTCAGCGATAGTGGGATTCTTGACCGCAATAGCGTGTGATCGCGGGGTTGAGACTCCTGTCGCTTTCTGCACTCATTTAGGGCTTCCATGAGCACACTTGAGATAGGCCTCATATGCAGTCTAGTCAATCTCAACTGTGATGGTCCAGTTGATCCAGGTGCTATGTTATCATACAGCGGCATGACTTTTTCATTAGAGGATAAGCCACTCCCTAGCGGAGTTGCCATTTAATTTTGGATCATAAAATTTGCAAAGGTTCAAGACAAGAAAATAGTCATTCTCTTTTATTGATCTCTTAGAACAATAAAACATTTCAATGTCTTTAGTTTATACTTTCAATTTTAGGAAGCTATGCTGAAAGAGACTAGGCGTCAACTGTGTTGACCATATGAATAATTAGTGATGTTCTTTATGTAGCAAAGTGAGATTGAACTTGTCCATCTTGAGGATTCTCGAGATAAAGAATGAACTTCTCATAGAGATTTCTCCTTACCTAACAAATGAGAAGAGTGCCAACAATGACCAAAGATCAATTGTTACACGGCTATGCCAATACAAGATCAAAGATCTGGTGTTACGGGCTAAATGTGAACAAATTTTGCAAAGCAAACTACTTCCCCGTGCGGCTAGGACCTTGGGCAATGAAGAACAGTTGGGGAGCAGTAATGGCACACTGAATGATTTGAATGAGCCTCCCTTAGAATTTAATGAAGAGTGACATTTATAGGATTGCTAATGAACTGCGTACGGAGTTCGTCTGCGCTCATTATAGCCTTGTCCATACGATGACTATACCACTCATTGTCATATCAATCACTTCCTCCGAATTTGCATTTAGTGCACTGTGGGCTTAAAACTCTGCATGGCCCATTCCTTATTATGAGCACCTTCTCTTCAGTCACTTCGCATTTAATGCCGTGTGACCACCCATCCCCCAAGTCGGTGGGGTGTTGTTATCATTATTGCTTCTATCAAATCAATTAAATGCACTGCGGCCACCAAACTCAACATGCATGATTTGAGTGGTCACACTGGGTTTGATGGAGTGTTGCCTCGAGACTATGCACCTTGACTTATGTGTACTACTAATTTTGCCAAACCAACACATTAAATAGTCGACAGTGTGATTAAACCATTGATAGGGGTCAAATCAGGTCAGTGATGCCTTGCTTATCATACGGCTCATGAAATTTGAGCTCTGCAGGCTAGTCCATGCTTATCTTTATACTATTCAGAGAGTGTCTTCAGAGGTTATGCTCAGTTTGCCCTATTCGAAGTTTGGCCTTGTAGAGGGTTGTGCTCCACAGGGTTATGTCTTCTCTTGGAATGTTGGTTTTAGCTGGCTCTAGAGCTTGTTTAGCCTAGAATCTTGAATTCTTCATTCATTTAGCCAACTCTTTTAGCTTCATTTGGTTTATGTATATCTTTCAAATGACCCAAAGGCTCTCTGGGGCCCTTACTTGTGTTTAACTGATCTTGTTGAATGGCTCGTACTTTTTGACCGCCTATACCTAGCACGCTTTCTAGTAATCATAAATAAGTTTAGAGGATACCAAATGGACCATTTTCAGAAGGATCGCAATGTCCATCTTGATCAACGGTTGGAGGGTGACCACACCGTACAACCGACAAGAAGCCCCTGCATTTCACGCCACAACTACTACATTAAAACAAATTTGAATCGAGAAAGAAGATGATGGCTAGTACACGTATTCTTTAACTATTTACTTTCAGTATAATGTCTATTTATTTGCATATCTATATATTGAAAAAAGATGATAAACCAGAATTCTAGTCTCACTAGCTTTTTTATCCAATCCTAACAAAACCAACTTTAGAGATATGTGATTCACACACTCAATTGGGTGCACCCTTATGCCAACATATAAATTAATTAATTCTATGTGGCTAGTTCTGCATAATTAACCATGCGAGAAGCTAGGTGTCACACCTCGCTCACAGGTAATGACCGAGAAGCTAGGTGTCATGTCTTGCTCACAGGTAATGACCTAGTAGGTAGAATATTTATAGAACCAAAAATATAAAGTATTCTACAAATACCAGAACTTGTTTTATTATACATCCACAACTACTCATAATATAAATATACATGAAAATATAGATCTCATCACAATAACATCAACATTACAACAATAATTAAAAGTGGAAACAAGAAAGAGATATAACAATTATCCAAAGTTCCAAATCCACTAGATAGATAAACTTTAATATCCATAATAATTATAAGTCTTCACTGAAATACGACCATCAAATATTAGATAAAATGTCTAAAAAGATATCTTGAAGTATATATCAAAAATAAACAATTAAAAATCATTGTTTATAAGCGCCACAAAGATGGCATACTACTACTTCCTCATAACCTACTTATTTAGATATGCTTGGTCCGTTGCAACGAATTACTTTATTACCTAAAAAGGAGGTCGACAAAAGGGTTAGCCATAAGGTCTAAGTGAGGAAAATATGGTAAACTGCAAGAATCAAAGGTTAGCTACAAAAATAATAATTATATCCTTACGAGGTAGACAAGATTAAGTATAAGAATCAACTAAAATGATCATAAGTCTCGGATGGATATTGCATGTAGTGTTGTACATATAATGTATATCAAAGCATAAACAATGTATCAAAAATTAATTATTCTTTTATTTTGATATGAAATGATTGAGCACATAAATTTGGTGGTTACACATATATAACTCATAAAAATCAAATAGGCACTCACATTGGAGTCCTCGCCAACCAAGCAACCTTAAGTCGCGATTCATCTCATTACTTATCCCCAAACTCCTTTGTTATTTAATTTGTACATGTAATGTTATGCACTAAAATCCACATCTATGGTAAGCTCACACAACCTAGTTAGTGTAGGCAGTCAAAAATCCTCTGGCGAGGGTCCGAGCACCCTAGTTAAAGCTTCAAAGGCACCATTTGGTAGGGCGAGTGGACCATATAAACTTCAAAACAAAACTTCGTTCAAAGGCGAGGCTCGTACTATCTGAGGTTCGAGCGAGGCGAGTTCAATCGTAGCGAGGCTCACCGCAGCAGCTCAGCATCATATGATGAGATTAGCCCACAACACTTAAGTTTGACGAGGCTGCGCCTCTGATATCAAAGTTTGGCGAGGCTCGTCCACAACATCAAAGTTTGGCGAAGTTCTCCATTGAGGCGAGGTCATGGCAGTGAAACCCTCTTGTCGGGCGAGGTTCGCCCAAGCAGCAGCTCTCCGGTGAGGTTAGGTCACGGCAATGAACCTCGACATTTATACAGTTCGCCTCACGTGATGAACCTCGCCATTCAGCAGGTTCGCGTGCAGCGATGAACCTCGACATTCAACGAGGTTCGCGTGCAGCCGATGAACCTCGACATTCAGAGGTTCGTGCAGCGATGAACCTCGCCATTCGGTAGGGTTCGCTACGGCGATGAACCGCGCCATTCAGCCAGGGTTCACGTGCAATGATGAACCCGGACATTTAACAGGGTTAGCCTACGGATGAGTGAGCCTCGACATTCAGAGATTAGATCAGCGCGTGACTTAAAACTAACCATTTCATCACGAGGTTCACCTACCAGTGGCTTCGTTATCAACCAAAATGCATAAATGCATCCGGTAGAGTTCGCCATGCGTGGCTTCGTTATCAAACCGAAGTTCACAGTAGCGAACCTCGGTTCGGCCGATCAATGAAGCGGCTTCGTCATTTAACGGCTTCGGCTTCGCCATAACAGCAAAAGCGACCACGAAGGCCACTAAAGCCACGATAAGTGGGTTAAATGGTGGGCATTAGTTATACCCACTAACCCACGTTTCCACAATTTTAGCATGATGGTTACATGCTTAAAGCCCAATAAATAGCGTGGCGGCTATTAGGAGGGACTTTGGGAACTTTGGAAAACCCGGCACTAGCGCCAAGAGAGATTGAGTTCTTCATCAATCATCAACAACCTTGTCTTGTCGTCAGCGGAAGCGGATCTCGTGAGCATTGAGTGAAGCCTTCTTCGCCACCAGAACCCATACAAAGAGGAGTCAAATCAACCTCCTCTTCCTCAATGTCGAGAGAGTGTGATTGTAATCTTTTTTCTCAAAGTCAATCAAACAAAACTTTTTCGACTCTGAAGATGGCGACCACGGTGGGAACAACGTTCATTCCCGTGGCCGGTGGTGGCTTAATCGGACAAGGTTGCGGTTGGAACCGAGTTCAAACCTTGGTCATCGAATTTGATCAAAGTAAGTGCGAGGAATTTCTTTCCTGCGGGGCATCTAGCCCGGTGAAGACACGCAGTGTGTGAGTCGTATGAGACTTCGAGTAACCTGCTGCTGATCTCTCGAGTGAACCTCGACAATCGACCTCTGTCTCTCAAAGACAAGGCTTCAAAAGTCAACCGGCGGGCTAAGAAATGGGTTGTTAAGCAATCCAAGTCCACTTTGGATGATGTTAGCCAAGTTTTGGCTTCGGCGAGCCTCGCTGCGCAAGAAGACCGGACCTTCTAATGGTCCACTCTCGAGGCGTGCGGACAAGCGTCGTGGCGAACCAAGCTGCCCGGCGTGCTCGAGCTTTGGTCTCGTTGGGCCGGATTCCACTATCGTCCAGAAGAAAATAAGCGAACCTCGTCATCATCGGGGTTCATTCAAAACAAGGCGAAGGTCGCCCAATTGCGAACCTCGTCTACAAGGCGAGCGTCGCTCTGGCTGCGAGCCTAGCCCAAGTGAACCTGCGTCGCTGGTCCAAGTGGCGAACCTCGTCACGCCTGCCCAGCGAACCTGCGTCTACAGCGAGGTCCTCAAAAGGAGCGAGCCTGCGTCCAGAGTGGCGAACCTGCGCCTACATCGTGAGGTCCCCTTGAATGGCCGACCTCGTTTGAATGGCGAACCTGCCCGACAACATGAGGTCCCCTTTAAAAGGGATGAACCTCGTCCAAACAATAAGCAGCCAACATGGGTCTCCTCTAGGCGGGGCCGAACTCGGCGAGCAGCCGAACCTGGCCGTCAAAATCAAAGGAAATGGCAACCTCGCCGGGGTTCGCCAAACTTCGATCGAGAAGCCTCTCTCATTTGAGGCTCATCTTTCAGAATCAATGGGGTACACCCACTATTGATCTGCGTGATTACCTCACCGTGATGCTAGTCATATGCAATCTCATTGTTCTTTGTGAGAAGCTTATTTCGTGATCTTGCCTGTTCATCGGCATCGGACTTTCGGTTTTGGCGGTTGTGCGACGATCAACGGGCAAGCGATTCCACCATAAAAGCGGGCAACCCACGATGGTCATGGAGTGACTATCAACATGGTTGGGAGAGGCGGAAGCAAGACCAACGGGAAGTCAGTCGTCCGGACCCGAATATTCCCAGGGGTTACGAGGTGCGTTAATCAATAGCCAAAGCCTATAGAAGCACCGTCTTCGTGCAGGGCGTCAATTCCGTTTGACTATAGCCAATTGGTCGGGGTACCGAAGAGCATGAGAACTCGGCATTGCTACGTCTCAACCCAACCGATTTCGATTGACCGGGCCGGTGTCCTCATGGCGAGCGAGAGGAAGAGATGACCGAAGAATAGAAGAGCAACAAGCTACTACTCTTGCACAACAAGAATCTATCGGTTTAGAGATGATGATGGAGAAACTTGTGGGCAAGAAAAGATGGAAGGAGGATCCAAATCGAAGCAAGAAGACTACGAGAGGAATCCGATGTCCATTCGATATCATCATCGGCGAGAATCGAACGGCGTACAAAAGCAAATCATGTGTTGCGGGATTTCAAAAGCATTTGGATGCTCAAACTCAAGGACAATCTAAGAATGGGGTGGCGAGGCCATATCCTATAGAATGGGACGATGTCCCATATCAAATTCAAGCAAATGCAGGTGGATTCGGCGGAAAAGTTCTCCGTCAACACATCTACTACTTCCAAGCGCAAACGGGCATATAGCGGGTAATGATCCTATTATGACCCGATTATTAGCACTCTTAAAGGGAATTAAGCCTTGAGTGGTTCGAAGGTTAGAGCACGGTTCTATCAACTCTTGGAAAGATGCGCAGACTCTTTATGGCGATTTTTCGATGATGACAGGTGTCTATGGCCACTTTTGGTCGAAAAGCAAAAAGCGAGTGCTGTCGATGCGTTCGTCAGCGATTCGAATCTGTCTTTGCACTCGGGACCGGGCCTCAGCCGACATTCATCGGGATGTCGAGCCAACCTCTCGATCAACATACTTTCTAAGATGGGTGCGGTTGAGGCATACTCTTGGAAAGAATTGGTGAGCAAAGCGAACAAGTTGAAAACATGATTAAGAGGATCGGCGGAGGAACCTCGGGACTCGTCCTAAAAAGGGGTAACGAATAATTTTACTCCTCAAAAGCAATGAAGGGAAGGAGACTCTAGCTGGAAGCCCAACCTACTTCAAGATCCTAAGCGAAATCAAGCGTTCGACAACCGTCCCTCGAGAAGTATGATTTTAAGGATGACCGGTTATCCCAATCCTCAAAACTTTACTTAAAATGAACAAGATCAGCTAGGAAATAAAGAAGAGGAGGAAGCTTCAAGACGGGATGATCAAAATATTGCATGTACCATCGAATGGTACACCATCCAACAGGGTCATGTTATATATTGAAGGACAAGATCCAGTCTTGCTAGAAGCGGTGTTATGACTCTGCGGGAGGATCAAAAGAAGGTGTGCGCAAACATGGTAGCCCTCAATTTGGCGATTTTGCGGAATTCCAAGCGGAGGCGGTGTAAAACGATCCATCAGCGAAGCAAAGTTGTGAACTTTGATCTCCAGTGGCGGGAAGCACAAAGTATGGTCCCTCACCGAAGGCGAATTATGTGGGTTCATCGACTTGTTATCGGATGAACAATGGACTTCTTCAAAGTCGAAGGGAAGTCTTATGCGCCTGCTGGCGAAAAAGGGCGAGTCAATGACTCTACCGAGCAACAAACGCCCGTCGCCGCGTCTGTACGGCGTTGGCCACAGAAGCGGAAAAAGTTCTAAGGGAGTACCCGAGTAGCGCCGATGTAGTAGCAAAGGAGCGGTTGGTGGGTCCAAGACAAGGAGATCGCTACAACAAAGCACTCGGAAAGACATGCACGAAGCTGAAGGCTCCTTTCGGTTCGGCGTGTTAGCCCAACTCTCCAACATCGGAATTACTTTATTTGAGCTCTTGCGTCTCTCTCAATCTACGAGAAGCTCTGCGAGGCGTTGGCGGATAATGAAGCGTTCCGCTCATTTCCCGAAAAGGACAAAGTTTGTGCCCAATGTCATCAGGTCTTCAAAGGGCCAATACCTTGCATTACTTTTCATCGGAGGACATGCAAATGAAGAACCCAAAACACGATAGGCCGTTGTACTTATATGGATCTGTCCGAATCAACCAGAGCTCAAGTTGACCGGGATGCATTGAGTATCATCCCATTAGAATTATACAACATCTTGGGATACCGTGCGGTTAGCAACAAGGACTACCATCTGGCTTCAATGCTACAAATTCGTCCCTTGGGCAAGATCAAACTCAAATGCCAAATAGGAGACTTGAAGACGGATGTTACCTATGTCATCGGCGCGGATACATCTTACAATTGGCTGGATTGACCACGGATCCATGAAAATTTGATCGTCCATCTACATTGCATCAATGCATGAAGTATGTAGATGAAGAAGGGATGGTTAAAACATTGGTGGCGGAAGGCAACCATTCAAAGGTGTGGAGAATTATTTTCTGGATTGTCCACTACCTTGAGGAAGGCCAAACCGATGAACCGATAGGAGGACTATGGCAGTGAAATGAAGGCGACATAGAGTCAGAACAAGGTGTTGTTTTCAATGATGTAAAACCCTTTGTAATCGATCACGAATGATCACGATGGCGACATAGTCGATTTTAATGAAAATTATGATTTAGCTTACGCGAGGGTGTTAAAAGTCTTCTTGACACGATGTAAATTCTTCCACGGTTGTATCTTTGAACACACGCACATGCCCATGATGTAAATTTATTATGACAACTCAAAGGCACTTTAATTCTTCACAAGCGGTTTTGTGATACGATCCGGAATAATGGTCGAGAAAAGACATTATCTTTGGGCGAGTCAACAAACCATGCAAAGGCGAGGTGGAACAACCCCAAGCAAAGAAAAAGAACCCCAATTTTCATATTTCTGCCGGCAAATAACATCGATGAAGAAAATGGGATATGACTTCGATTAGCACATTTTAAATACATTTTTATACCCTTATTACCTATGTTATATTAATAAGCGATATTACTAATAATCATTTTTATCTTATTTTGCGGGTTAATAAAGAAATAATGAATAAAAGCCCAAATGACTCAAATTCTCTGAATTTCTACCAATATTTGAAGCCCAAATCTGAAGACAAACCAAGGCCCAAGATACCAATTTGATCCAAGAGAATTAGTGAAGAAAAATCAAGAAAAGACAAATTGGTTGGGAACCAATGGTTGACCAACGGTTGGCCAACGGGTTATATAGGTTGTTGGCTAACCGTGACCGAACGCGGTTCAATGATTCCAGTTAATGGTGGATTTCTCTTCCTTTTGGCTAGGTTTGATCCAATGGTTCACATCAACTCCGTTGGGCTATAAATAGGGGTGAAGAGTGTTTTGAGTGTGAAATATTTTGTAAAAACTCCATTTGGAGAGGAGGTCACTCTTAATTGAAGACCTTCCAAAATTGTAACTTTGTTACACAATAAATGAAATTTTTCACCCCTTCAATTTCCTTTCTCTTCTTCTAATCCAAGGACCAAAAGGAGGATTAGATTAAGATCAGGAGTTGTTGGTTTCTATTTTATTTCTTTTTCATTTTCTTTCTTGTTCATTTATTGCTTTGTAGCTTAGATTTACTTTCATGCAATTTAATTTCATGCAATTTACTTTCATGCAATTTACTTTCATGCAATGTATTTAATTCTTGTATTTACTTTCTAGAATAGATTTTCCTTTTCTTTAATTCACCTTGAGGCTAGAACCCTCTAGGGAATTACCCTTTTCTAAGTGTGGAGCCAATATTTGTGACCCGGATGCATTGAGTATCATCCCATTGAGAATTATACAACATTCGATATCACCGCACCGGTTAGCAACAACCGGGACTACCATCTACGGCTTCAATGCTACAAATTCGCCCCTTGGGCAAGATCAAACTCAAATGCCAAATAGGAGACTTGAAGACGATGTTACCCGCTATGTCATCGACGCGGATACATCTTACAATTGGCTCGGTGACTCGATCCATGAAAATTTGATCGTCCCATCTACATTGCATCAATGCATGAAGTATGTAGATGAAGAAGGGATGGTTAAAACATTGGTCGCGAAAGGCAACCATTCAAAGGTGTGGAGAATTATTTTACTGATTCGCCCACTACCTTGAGGAAGGCCAAACCGATGAACCACAGATCGAGGACTATGACAATGAAATGAAGTCGACATAGAGTCCCAACAAGGTGTTGTTTTCAATGATGTAAAACCCTTTGTAATCGATCCGAATGATCCCGATGACGACATAGTCGATTTTAATGAAAATTATGATTTAGCTTACGCCGGTGTTAAAAGTCTACCGACTGATGTCGAAATTCTTCCACTTGTATCTGTCAACTCCGATTGCACATGCCCATTCAACGCCATTTATGACAACTCAAAGGCACTTTAATTCTTCACAAGCGGTTTTGTGATAACCGCCCTAATAATGGTCTAAAGACATTATCTCTTTGGGCAAACCATTGCAAGTCGAGGTGGAACAACCCCAAGCAAAGAAAAGAACCCCATTTTCATATTTCTATCTACAAACATCCTCATGAAGAAAATGGGATATGACTTCGATTAGCACATTTTAAATACATTTTTATACCCTTATTACCTATGTTATATTAATAAACGATATTACTAATAATCATTTTTATCTTATTTTGCGGGTTAATAAAGAAATAATGAATAAAAGCCCAAATGACTCAAATTCTCTGAATTTCTACCAATATTTGAAGCCCAAATCAAGACAAACCAAGGCCCAAGATACCAATTTGATCCAAGAGAAATTCGTGAAGAAAAATCAAGAAAAGACAAATTGGTTGGGAACCAATCGTTGACTAACGGTTACAACCGGTTATAACGGTTATAACCGATCGCCAACCGATCGGTTCCCAACAGATTTCGAATGGTGGATTTCTCTTCCTTTTGGCTAGGTTTGATCCAATGGTTCACATCAACTCGTTGGCTATAAATAGTGAAGGCCGAGTGTTTTGAGTGTGAAATATTTTGTAAAAACTCCATTTGGAGAGGAGGGTCACTCTTAATTGAGAAGACCTTCCAAAATTGTAACTTTGTTACACAATAAATGAAATTTTTCACCCTTCAATTTCCTTTCTCTTCTTCTAATCCAAGGACCAAAGGAGGATTAGATTAAGATCGAGTTGTTGGTTTCTATTTTATTTCTTTTTCATTTTCTTTCTTGTTCATTTATTGCTTTGTAGCTTAGATTTACTTTCATGCAATTTAATTTCATGCAATTTACTTTCATGCAATTTACTTTCATGCAATGTATTTAATTCTTGTATTTACTTTCTAGAATAGATTTTCTTTTCTTTAATTCACCTTGAGGCTAGAACCCTCTAGGGAATTACCCTTTTCTAAGTGTGGAGCCAATATTTGTGGGATCCCTAGAGATTGTTTGAAACTAGCTAACAAATCCAACTCATTTTCATGAGATTGAGATAAGCTAAGTGGATCTACTCTAGATTCCTCATATCTTTAATTAATCCTCCATACTTTACATTCTTGATTTTGCACTTATCCTTGTTTTCCATTTGTTTGTTATTTTCCTTTATTTTTGATTTCATTGATTTTTACTTCTCTCTCAATCTCATATTTCCTCCATGTGCATATAATCTCAAACCTAGTTTTGTTATTATGTGCATATAACCACCACCACACTCTCAACTTTATTTTCTCCTCCTTTGCACATAATCCACAATCCACTCTCTTTTATCTCTCCACATCCACTTTCACCATTTATCACTTCCATTTTATTTGAATAAACTCCTAATTGTCACGCGCATAATTTGAGAACCAAAACTTGAGCAAAACTCCTCCTACTTCCCGTTCCTCGTGGGATCGATAATCTTTTATACTATAACTTGATAAGGGTTGTATACTTGCAACTTAGGAGGTAATCATTTATTTCCCATCAAGTTTTTGGCGCCGTTGCCGGGGAACGGTGCATAAGTAGGATTTTCATTAAGTTTGGTTTTTATTTTGTGTGTTTTCTTTTGTGTAGGAACTTGGAGCTTGAAGATCAAGAGTTGAAGATTCAAGATTGAAGAATTGCCTCCAACGAGGCTTTGCATTGCTGCGTGGGTAACTTCTCCATCTAGTATTTTCAATTCCACCCTTTAGATAGTTCATATACATTAGAGACAATTAGGATAAAAAATAAAAAATAAAATAAAAGGATTTTTTCCCTTGTCGACCCTAATAAACTTCATTTTTTTATTGTCAATACATAATAAAAATAAAAAGATTTTTGTTTTGCATCCTTTTAGTTGCTTTTAATTCTTAGGGTTGCATTTCATATAATAGTAGGAATTCACCAAGTGATTTGAGCATCTTGATTTGGCACACACTTGAAAATATCTTAAGGGCAAAACCCATTAATCAAGATAAGGTGAGGGATTTCATCACCCTTTCCTTAGCCCAAAATCACTAATTCCTCACTACACATAACCAAGCCTCTTAAAATTTGATTAGACGTTGGCCCCTAAGGATTCGAGCTCATTAAGGAACAATAATTTCTTAAGTGAACCGTCCAAGTTTATTTGGATTAATTGGTGTCTAAGGCAAGGTTTAGGGTTATGTGAAGGGCCCAAAGGAAAGAGGTACTTAATTGATCTTTGATCTCCTCTAGTACTATCCTTACCTGGCTAATTACCCAAGTAAACTTTGATCTTTTCATTAAGGGAATTTTGGTTAGAGCTGGTCTAAGTCAAGTTTAGGCTTAACCCTAGAGTTAGGGTGATTGAAAAGTGATTGCTTTGATTTATTTTTAGTTAGTTTTCTCATCTTCTTAACTTTTTCTCTTATCCTTTTTCAAATAAAAAAATTTTTTTTGATTGTGGTGTATGCAAACTTGGGTTAGGGATAATACTAATCGCTTAATTGCTTTTGATTCATCTCTTGAACCAAACGAAATGGCTAATACCAACCCACCTGTTATTCAAGATGTTTGTTACCCCACTAGAAATGCAATCCCTTGCATAAAACTCCCGAGGTAAATGGAACCAATTTTGAACTTCGACCGCATTTCATAAACATGCTTCCCAAATTCTTAGGAGTCAAACCAAGACGCGATACATCTTTATCTCCTAATTTGAAGAAGTTTGCCTCATGATTAAGATGAGGGACTTAACCGAAGATGCGATCAAACTCCGATTTATTCCATTTGCCCTTAAGGACAAAGTCAAAAATGGTCAGATAGCTTGCCCACGATTCCATCTCAACTTGGGGTGAATTTGTAAGTTTTTCAAATTTTTTTCCTATCCACAAAACAATCAAGCTTAGAAACAAAGATTCAAAATTTTAAAATTGTCCCGGAGAACCTTTTGGAAGTATTTTGACAAATTCAAAGATCTTCTTATCCAATGTCCTCACCATGGTCTTGAAAAATGGCGATTATGCCAAATCATTTATGAAGGATTGGATTATTCTTCAAAAACTTCCTTAGAGTCAATGTGTCAAGGGATTTCATGAAGAAAAATGCCGATGAAGCTTGGGACTTTTAGAGAGTTTATCCGAGAAACCATGCAGTGGGAACATTGTGATGACCGTGTTTCATCAGCTTCCCAACCAAAACCAGTGGTCCGTCTCTTAGAAACAAACATAGCCTCTCAAGCAAAGATGGCTACAATCATGAGTAGGTTAGAAGCTTTAGAAGTCAAAGAACGAGCTCCAGCCAAATCAACCAAGTTTCTACTCAAAGTTGTCATAACTCCGTCTCCATCTCATGTTTCGAGGAATGTCCTTCTTAGGATCCTACCACTAGGAATGATAAACGCCGATTTCAAATCGTCCTATGAATGATCCATTTTCTCCAACCTACAATCCGAGTTGGAGAAATCATCCAAAATTTGCATGGAACCAGTGGAAACTACTCGAAATCAAAATTTCACTCCCTCTTCAACCAACAATTCTCTAGGGCAATACAGCCTTCCTCAATTTTCAACAACCAAATGCCATTTCAAATCCACTTTCATTACCAATCAGCAAATCACACTCCTCAAATTATGGATCATGATAAACGCCTTAATGTTCTCGAAAAGGGTCTAGATACTTTGATTAAAACCTCTACATGCACTACCTAACTTATTGACTCAAACATCAAACACGAATTCCTTCATGCAATCAACCGCAAATCATCCAACACTCAAGCCATAGCTAGGTTAGAAACCCAACTTGGTCAACTAGCTAATGCCATGAGTGAGAGAGAGAAAAGGAACTTTTCGAAGTCAACCCGTGCCCAACCCGAAGGACACGATCAAGTTCAACCTACTGCTGAAGTGAATGCAATCCATTCACTACTACGTAGACAGTCGATAATCAGGTTAGAATGCCTCTAAGTGAAACCCCAACCGCAAATTCTCCTTCATGAAATCACACCCTTCTCGATGACCCGTAACTCCGAACTGAACTTAGTCTAATCAATTTAAACCGCTTGCCTCACCCTGATAGACCTGTGCCTAGGAAGCACTCCTCTCAGAGGAGAAAATTCTAGAGACTTTCAAGCGAGTTAAGGTCAACATTCCTCTTTAGATGTCATTGAACAAATTCCTTCTTATGCCAAATTTTTAAGGAATTATGTACCAAAAAGGCAAATAAATGTTCCGAAAGTCTTTCTTGCCTTGATATCGGTGAAGTCCTCTCAAAGTCACGTACCATTGAAACATAAGGATCGAGGTTGTCCTACCATCCCATGTATCATTGGTAATACTCATATCGATAAGGCTTTTAGACTTAGGGGCAGTGTCAACTTGCTTAGTATTGATCTACCAACAACTAGGTGTCGGGGAACTCAAGCCACTAGATGCACACTTGATTAGGCGATAGATCTGTTAAGGTCCCATGGGTGAAATAACAGATGTCTTGATAAAGGTTGGAGACTTCATTTTTCTGTTGATTTAGTAGTCACGGAAACACAACCGTTTCCAATCCCAAAGAACGGATACATTGATCTTAGGAAGACCGTTCTTAGCCACTTCTAATGCTCTCATCAAGCGTAGAACTGGTCACATGGCGTCTTTTGGGAATCATTGGCGAACTTAATATTTTCAATCAGGAAATAATATTGATAAGCGACCTTCGAAATCAATTACATCCAAGAAAGTTTAGCAGTAGAGAATGAATCGACATTAGTTTTGAGGAAATCTTTCATGAGGAGCTGGAAATCTTAAAAATTCAGGTTTATTTTTTTCAAAATGAGAAGCGTGTTGAATACATGCATCTTGAATGCAACATTGAAGTTCTTTACGATGAGCTTAGATTTTGGAAGAGCAACAAAATGTCAAATTTTCATTAATCAAAATCTAAGTTCAAAATGCATCACTGATAAGACCTACCTTAATTTCTTTGCAAAACACATTGCAAACCTTGGAATTTTGGAATTTAAGCACATCATTGATTATATCATTTAAAATCTTTAAATTTGAGGTAGAATTTTCACAATAAGGTAGGATTTAATGTAGAGTGTGAGCTTCTCATGTTTCATCTTTTATTCTACATTTTTATTTTTGTCTCATAATAATAAATTTATTCTTCTCTCATGTGAGAGTTTCTTGTTCTTTTCAAAATAAAAAAAAGCCCATTAGGCCCAACCCACTTTTAAATAAATAATAATAATAAAAAAAATCAACAAAAAAAAAATTTAAAACCCCCAACCTAAGTCGAAAACTAAAAAAAGAAAGAAAAACCGAACTCCTCTCTCTCCAATTTCCAAATCGGTTTTTCGTCGATTATCCACTCTAAATTGAAGCTAAAGGGATTAGGGTCCGTTCTACAACGATATTGCAACAAATTTGCACTCAAATCTCACCAAATCGAAGGTATAAACCCAAACCCTAACTTTCAATTTTTCCAAATTTTCTATCATTTTGGGTGTAATTGGTTGAGATAACTCTGGAATGTTAATAAACAAGTTTTAATCCATTTGAAACAATTTTGTAACAAGAATCGGGAGAAATTCCACCGACCGGGCCATCAGATTCCATACAACCGATTGGCCAATCGGTTGGCCAACCGATTGTGTCCGTAAAACCGATTTTGCAAATTGAACCCTAAAACTTGAAAATTCTTGCAAATTTACAACATCATTGACTAATTTAACATCATACTCTTGTCATTCAAGATAATGGCTGAAAACGGAAAGAACTCATAACCCTCTCTTTGCTTTCTACCATCCACTTCAGAGAGGATTCAACACAAACAAGCTCGATTTCCACCCCATAATTGAAATTTTCAAAATGGTGGAATTGAGTCCCTTATGGTGAGGAAACCTGAACCGCCAACACACCATAGTCGAGAGTTCTATGCCTCGGGATAGGTCGATGAAACACACTCATGTTCTTATCGTGGGAATCGATACCATCACAATCGAGACTTATACAAAGATCTTAAAGCTCCCTGCCACCTAGAGGGTGCCCAGATTTTGTCGAACTTATATTGAGCTAGAGGTAGGTTCCAGAGCTTCACCGAGATGGTGGATTCTCTTTATTACAAAGAATGAGGGCGGATACTTAACTGTCTACTTAAGAAAGAGTTCATTCTTCCAACCTCTTCCTAAATTCGATTTATACCCAAGCTCCTCATATTCCACCATCACCACCCGCGACCTCGTCCTCTTGTATTGGATTAGGTAGTCGGTAGCTTCAATGTAGGCGTCATATTTAGGATGCTAGGGGGTGCGACTAGTGCTAGAGACTACTTGAGCGGTACAATGCGGTGAGAAGGTACAAGCTGGTCTATCCCTTTCTTATCACAGTTTGTGAATCGGGGAGGTGTCGGTATATTCTCTGAATTCTCTAGTGGCAAGCAGAGCCCCTTTGTGCGACACCATGAAGAAGTATTCTTTGCCGGAGGAAAGTGCGATCTTTGCTACTTCTTCCGTGCACCCGCTTCGGCCGGGCACATCGCTTTCTCCACCTCATGATGCACCATCGGTGGACAGAACATTCGGTGATGCCTTTATACTCTAGAGGCGGGATTCCATCTTTTCGGTCCGATGCAGTCGGATCATGCTAGGATTGCATCGGCTGGATTACATCGTTCGACCTACGAGAATCGTCCGGGATCACGCACCTCCTCCATTTTATCGACCTCCCTCCTCCCCATCACGGCAGGTCCCACCACCACACCACACATGACTGTGGGGAGGGGGAGGATATTGGCGGCGGTGACCACGAGATGATGAGGACATGGAGGCTGGTGATGATGGGGATGATGATCGGTGAGGGAGGTTCTTATGTATTTCTTTTTCTAGCATTAGACTTTTATTATGGCATGTACTCATATACTATGATGCTTTGGACTTTATGGTAGTATTTGCCTTGAGGACAATGCAAAGTCTAGGTGTGGGGTATTTTGGAACTAGTAGTCTAATTTTCTTGTATTTCTTTTTCACTTTGCTTTCTTTTTAGTATTTTTTTTTTGTTAGTATTTTAGTAGTTTTTTAATTACTTTTAGTAATCCCTTTTTGTTTCTTAGTTTGTAGTTTAAAAAAAAATATAAAAATAGTCCTTACCAACTTAATAGAGTTGATTAATAATTGATCAATTTGATAGAATTTAAGTCTTCTAATCCTTAGTTAGTTCTATACTCAAGTTTACCTTTTATGACAACTCAAATAAATTTCTTAAGAAATGATTTTCAAGTAGTATACTTTACTTAAGTTTTAACTTAGAATTTTAATTAAAGTAATGGAATTTTGCATGCCTAACTTAGAGTTGAAAATAATTTTTCAAGTTGTCTTGATCAAATATTGTTGAATATATATACATATACACATATATATATATACTAACTTAATAAAAGAAGAAAAAAATTCTCTTAAAATCATTGGTGGTTCTATTTTACTAAGCCTAAGTTGGTGAGTAATTAAGCAGGAGTATTTCTATGCTTAATGACCTAAGCCAATGGGTTGGGATTCATTATTGAAAACTCGCTAAATGGTCACTTAGAAAGCGATTAAAAGAACAAAACCACCAATAAAGAGTAAAAAAAATCATACTAACCATGTTTTTGTATATAGTTATATTTGTATATGTTCTTGAAAAATTAAATGGATTAAAAGACTTGAAGTTTGTTAAAACAAAGAGTTAGCATGTTCTTTTCAAAACTTTTAAATTAAATTTTGAGTTAAACTTGGTTTTGTATAACTGGAAGGATTTTTTTAGAAAATTACATTGGAGTTATGATAAAAACGTTTTCTTGAGTATTAACCAACTTCAATTGGAATGTTTGAAGATATCAAATGAATTAATTATTTTATTAACTCTTTAAATTTGCAAGTTGATGAATTTTGTGGGTATATTCATCAGAACCCTCACGAGACTACAACTCACTAGGGTAACCTAGGGGTTTAAAGGCTTGTTGTATGCTAAATACAACCGCGATTCCAAAAAAGTGAGTTAGGTTTTCTTTTATTTTCTTTGCTAGAGGACTAGCAAAAGCTTAGGTGTGGGGTATTTGATTAGCACATTTTAAATACATTTTTATACCCTTATTACCTATGTTATATGAATAAACGATATTACTAATAATCATTTTATCTTATTTTGCGTGTTAATAAAGAAATAATGAATAAAAGCCCAAATGACTCAAATTCTTCAATTTCTACCAATATTTGAAGCCCAAATCTGAAGACAAACCAAGGCCCAAGATACCAATTTGATCCAAGAGAAATTCGTGAAGAAAAATCAAGAAAAGACAAATTCGTTGGGAACCAATCGGTTGACTAACCGGCTGCCAACCGGCTAACGGTTATAACCGACGGCCAACCGATCGGTTCTCAACAAATGATTCCATTAATGGTGGATTTCTCTTCCTTTTGGCTAGGATCCAATGGTTCACATCAACTCCGTTGGGCTATAAATAGGGGTGAAGGTGAGTGTTTTGAGTGTGAAATATTTTGTAAAACTCCATTTGGAGAGGAGGGTCACTCTTAATTGAGAAGACCTTCCAAAATTGTAACTTTTGTTACACAATAAATAAAATTTTCACCCTTCAATTTCCTTTCTCTTCTTCTAATCCAAGGACCAAAGGAGGATTAGATTAAGATCGGAGTTGTTGGTTTCTATTTTATTTCTTTTCATTTTCTTCTTTATTTTCTTGTTTGTAGCTTAGATTTACTTTCTTGCAATTTACTTTCATGCAATTTACTTTCATGCAATTTACTTTCATGCAATGTATTTAATTCTTGTATTTCCTTTTTAGAATAGATTTTTCTTTTCTTTAATTCACCTTGAGGCTAGAACCTCTTGGGAATTACCCTTTTCTAAGTGTGGAGCTAATATTTGTGGGATCCCTAGAGATTGTTTGAAACTAGCTAACAAATCCAACTCATTCTTGTGAGATTGAGATAAGCTAAGTGGATCTACTCTAGATTCCTCATATCTTTAATTAATCCTCCATACTTTACCTTCTTTATTTTGCACTTATCCTTGTTTTTCATTTGTTTGTTATTTTCCTTTATTTTTGATTTCATTGATTTTACTTCTCTCAATCTCATATTCCTCCATGTGCATATAATCTCAAACCTAGTTTTGTTATTATGTGCATATAACCCTACCACTCTCAACTTTATTTTCTCCTCCTTTGCACATAATCCACAATCCACTCTCTTTTATCTCTCCACATCCACTTTCACCATTTATCACTTCCATTTTATTTGAATAAACTCCTAATTGTCACGCGCATAATTTGAGAACCAAAACTTGAGCAAAACTCCTCCTACTTCCCGTTCCTCGTGGGATCGATAATCTTTTATATAACTTGATAAGGGTTGTATACTTGCAACTTAGGAGGTAATCATTTATTTCCCATCAAGTTTTGTTTCCTTCACAAAGAAGGGCTAAACTTCTGAAAAAGGTATCAAAGCCGATGATCCCTTGTATCGGGAAGGCGGCTGATGATTACTATCATAAAACTTCGTAAAGGGTTGGGATATGAGTGTGCCGGTACTCATGGCATGTTATGGTGAGTGAGTCGGATCACTCATCTACAACTTCTGGGATTACGGCGTCGATTATAGGACATGAATTTAAGTCCTTGATGGTCAATATGACCTCGGTGATCAATAGAGATCCAAGAAGATGATCTCTTACGCTATTGGAAGATCCAATGAGTCAACATTTGGGAATGCAATGGGAACATCGTTTTGAACAACGGAACCACCGCGATGACAAAATAATCCAAATAAATATGGGGGCGAATCTAATCCAAAACCCATATTCATAGCGATAGTTTGGTGAAGAAAGGAGAGCCTTATCGCTTTGAGTGCGAATATATCGATGTCTTCATGGAGTTATGAAGATATCTGGGGTTTAGACCCTCAAGTGGCCATGCATCGCCTTAACATTAAGCCGGGGAGCTAAACACGTTAAACAACAACAACGTCGATTTTCCCCTCGGTCATGAAAGCCATCGAGAAATGAAGAACGATCAAAGCGAGGGTTCATCCGGAAGTGCGACATCCCGTGGGTAGCAAATATAGTACCGTGGTAAAGAAAAGCGGACGAGATCCGACCATCGTTGATTACAGAGGCGTAAATGCGGCATGTCCGACGATTTCCCTCTACCAATTACGGAAATTATCATCGACAACACATGTGGATTCGAGAGGATGTCTTTTATGGATGGCTTCGGTACAATCGGATCAAAATGCATCACGATGGCGAAAAGCACAGCTTTGAACAAATGCGGAATATCTTGTTATCTGATTATGCCTTCGGCTTGAAGAACGCGGGGCTACATACCAGCGATGCCATGACCACTATTTTAGAAAACATTTACGAAAACGTGGAATGCTACGTAAACGATTTAGTAGTCAAGAGTCGTCACAAAGGTGATCACTTGCATGACTTGAAGACAACATTGAGATAATCGGGACACATCGGTTGAAGATGAACCCAACAAGTCTTTTAGGGATGTCTAGTGGCAAGTTTCTAGGGTTAAGTGGTCACGGCCGGATGGTATCGTCTCGACGGGACAAGATCAAAGCTATCCAGGAACTTCCACCTCCTAGGAGCCTTAGGAGCCGTGGTCTCCAAGGCGTTTGGCTTACATTAGAGATTCATTTCCAATTTATCGGGAAATGTCAACCATTCTCAAGCTCATGAAGAGGTGTATCGTTCGTTTGGGATGAAGATTAGGAAGGCATTCGAAGATCAAGACATATCTTTCTAATCCCCACGTGTTAGTTGCACCTAAATCGGAAAGCCCTTCGATTTACATCGGCTTCTGAGTATGTTGGCGTCTTTTAGCGGGGCGATGACAATGGCAGGGTCTATTACCTCGATGGGGCGGCCGGGGGAATCGATATCCTCCCATTCGAAGGAATGTTTGGCTTTGGTCTTAGCCATCCAAAGATCGGCACTATCTCGTGGGGCCGGACTATACATGTCATATCCAAAATTGACCCTATCACGGTATTCATGACCCGACTGTACGTTGAATGGTCGAATGGCTAGATGGGCATTGTTATTATCTGATGCGACATTCACTTCAAACCTCGAGGCGATGAAGGGTCAAGGCGTGTGTGATCTTATGGCTAACCACCCATTAAAAGTCGAATTATATCAAGACATGCACGATGAACCTTATGAAGCTAATCGGTCTCTAAGGAGCAGGTATGGCGGTTGTTCTTTGGCGGGCGAGGCGACCCATGGCGACCTGTTGTAGCCGGTGGGGTAGGTCTTGATATCTCCCCAAAACCACGTGATACCGAGGTGTGTCTTATCGAACCATGTACCAATAGCGTAGCGGTACAATCGTTATTGATTGGTCTCGACATAGCCAAACATATAGGTGTGAAATATCTTGAAGCATTTGGGGATTCACTGTCGTTAAACAACTAAGAGTATGAAGTCGGCAGGACCTTATCCCTCATCATGCATTTGCCATAGCTTTAGTGACTCCTTTGAAAGCTTTTACATTGATCATGTACCCGTTTGCAAAATACTTATGCGGTCTTGTGGCGTCTCTTGCGACTCGCTATACTGCAGAATGCTACTCAGCGGTTAAGCGTGTCTAGTGGCAACTATTTTGGCCAAAATATGCGTTCAGATCAGCGATCGAAGAGCGAACCTAAGTCATTTGAAGCACGAGGCGGTTCCGATCATCGATTATGTCTTGCATGGGATATTACACGAAGACATAAAAGAAGTCAGTCAATGCGACGAGCATCAAGATTTTACTATGATTCCCAATTCGACTTTGTATAGAAGGTCATATGATGGGTTCTTGCCCGATGTCTGTCAACTAAGGAAGCGAGCAAGTCTTGAAAAAGCTCATGGCGGTGTTTGTGGAGCACACCCGCCGGACCTAAATTATGGGATCATGCGTGGACTTCGGTTATTATTGGGACAATGGTAAAGGATCGTGGCTCCGCTAAGCGATGCCATGCATGCCAAATACATGCTAATTACCTTCACCAACCAGGAACACTTGCATCCTACGCCCGTCACGGCCATTTGAAGCGTGGGGAATGGATATTGTTGGTCCCATCTCTCCACCTTCTTCAAAGGACACTTTGTTTCATATTGGCGATAGCCGACTATTTCTCAAAATGGTAGAAGCTATTCCATTGAGAATGGTCAAGACTCTTGATGTGATCAAATTTGTCAAACATCCGTCATATACCGATATGGTGTGCCAAGGCAGTTGTCCGACAATGGTCCACAATTTGTCGATCCAGCTTTCCGCGATTACGTGATAAATTCGAATCGAATTTAGCATCAACTTATTATCTGCGGCAAGCGGACAAGGCTGAAGCTTTTAATAAGGCGATCATCAAGATCCTCACCAATGGTCTCTTCAAATAAGAAGGATTGGGATGATAAGTTGGGACAAAGCTTGTGGGCTTACCGTACAGCGGTTCGCACACCAACGGGTACCACCCGTATGCTTTAGTTTATGGTTGTGAAGCTATTTTACCGATGGAGATTCAAATTCCGTCACTCTGAGTAGCATTAAACACTGGAATAATGAAGAAAATCATCGTCGGCTTGAAGAACTTGAAATCTTTGGATGAAAAGCGACTACGAGGCTCAACGACATATCGAGTTGTACCGACCGGATTTCTAAAGCATTTGACAAGAAAGTCCGTTGTCGTATTTTCAAGGAAGCGACCTTACTCGTGTCAAGCCCCAATGATTTTGAATTCCAAAAGAAAGAAATTGAACCAAAATGGGAAGGACCATTAGTAGTGGAGTGGTCTACTCGAATGGAGCGTACCGCTAACCAATCAAGAAGGCGACAAAATCATGATGCCTATCAATGGTAAGTTTACGAAATATTACCCTAGTCAATTATCTTATCGTTTCTAAGTATTGACTTACCAAGTCAATATTTTATCTTTCACGATATCCACCTTTGGCCTACCAAGTGATGCGTAATATTCTAATTCTCCGGCGTTTGTTATTCATACAGAATGATGTTCGTCATCCCTATGGGCTTACTCAGCGATGAGCCAATGTTTCAATTCGTGAACAGGTATTCACCTAATTTTGATTTATCGAATGATGTGTCTTCATGTTGATCCGCAGTGGTCATACTTTCACACAGTGAACAATATGATTGTTTTCGATCCGCGTCGTTATACTTCTACGTCGAGCGACTTGATCATTTCCATATCGTCTCTTGTCTAAATAACTTTAGGTTAGCGATTAATTAAGCAATATACCCTTATCAACTCCCTCAGAATAGTGGCCTACTATGCGATGTGCTCCTATTCAATTGTAGTCGTTATACTCTTATGTCCTTTGAGCGACTTCGGTTAATACCGAGTCATTTCCTTGAATGACTTTGTTCATAATCATTGTTGTTATACTTTCATGTCACTGAACAACTTGATTACTTTCGATCCGCGATCGTTATACTTTTATGTCCTGAGCGATTCGATCACAACTTTCACACTATCTTATTCACGGTGTAGCCTACCATGCAATTTACCTTTATTCCAATCATAGTCGTTATACTCTCATGTCAATGAGCGACTTGACTACTCCATGATCATTCCTTTAAGCGATTACGTTTGTAATCCCTGTTGTTATACTTTCATGTCCTTTGAACAACTTCGATTACTCTTTGATCACAATCGTTATACTTTTATGTCCTTTGAGCGATTCGATCATCCTCATATCATTTTATTCCTATTAATGACCTACTAGGCAATTTGCCTTTATCTTTTAATCCAGCGCCTTGAGCGGCTAAGGATAGAGGGATTTTAGCATTAAGCCTAAAAGAACCTCCTCGAAAAATCATCATCTTGAGGGGAAAAGTATGGCTAGTCCAGTTCAAGCGGCAGCTGGTAAAGACATATCAAGTCCGTTGATAGTTGGGAGTTTGCTAAAAATTCAGTTACAAATGCAAAGTCTTAAAAAATTTTGAGTGAACACAAAAAGTGGAATTTTATTCATCATGTAGTTAAAGATGTACATGAATTACAAGTTCCCAAGAGTTTGGAGGATCTCGAAGCAATCTTGACCATAGTTTCCTTGTGTGACTTTGATCTCCTCCGTCCTTTGTTATGAAGATGTTGTCGAGAAAGGGCATTTGGCTCCTGGTAGCCCTTCGGATCATTAGATTCGGCTTCCACTCACGGCTCGTGTGCGCACATTGGGCTATCGAGTTTGATGTTTCGATGCGGTGCTAGCCCTTTACGCCTCGTAATTTTGCACGAATGTCAATGAGTGCGACCGTAGGAGTCAACTAGGAGTTGTTGATTACGCTCGGTGCTAGCAACCCTTTTCTTTTCATCATCTGAGAATGGCCGTCTCAAAAGTCATCAATACTGCTTCTTTTCGAGTACTTGGAGCTCAAATTGAGTATCATCTCTTATTCTTCTAAGGCGCATGGCACGATCCTCAATCATAGAATGAAGAGACCGGTCACTTGTCTCGCCATTTGTTGAAAAGGGTCTGCGTACCAAATAGGTTGGTAAAGCGGTAAGGCTACGCAGCGTTAGTCGAGCTCTGCATCACATCGGGGAGGGTTCCAAACGTTGATTCGGCAAAGTCCCACCACGCTCCAACACTTGAGCGGAGATTCTCTTAGGATGGTGAGGAAATTATGGCGAATCATAGATACCCGTAGTCTTCGACAAGTCAAAAGAAGAGGGGTACCCGTGAAGGATTTGAGCCCGACGGACAAGGGCAGGATTGGCGGGACATCAATTGAAGAGTGGTGGCGGCAGTCAAAGCGGTGGGGTCTCGAGCTGCTTGGCAGGGGATTCTTTGTATCGTCTTGGGTCTGGTTTACACTCGAAGCTTGGCGGCCACCGGAGACTCTTCGGCATCATCAAGCATACTCTGGCGGCATCGGGGGCCTTGATAATGGGGCTCGGTGGCGGCGGCTTCAATCAAGGCTTCTCTCCTCACCCGCTTGACTACAGCTTGGACCGAGGGGCCACGGTCTTTAGATCCTTGATCGGTGGCACCAAAGCTTGGCTTCCTCCGGGCTCGAAGTGTGGGTGGCTTCTTGGGCCTGACTCCAGCAGTGAAGGGGTAGGGAGCTTTCAAGAGGATCTTACGGAATATATTCGATGGTTCTCCAAAGGAGGCGAAATCTCTAGGTGCCTCACGATCTGAGTTCAACCCAGGAGTTGCTTCAACACCGTGAGAAGAAGGCATGTTGCTACCAGTACTCATCTAGAGCCTCATCTATATCGCTTTGGGTCTCATGTGGTGGGTTGGCGTGATGGCTCACGGGTCCCGAGAATTTGGATTGGCGTGAGGGCTCCACACCGGCTTGGGGTTTAGCGGTTCCGACATCGTTTGGGCGTGCAAATACTCCTTTAGTCGAATCGGCTCCTCATTAAAGTCGGCCTTCCTATAGCGGCCCGAATCAATCGTAGCGGAAGAGTTGATGTTGAAGCACGGAATTTCGGCATTTGCCATGCAATGCCACTTGCAATCTGTGAGCGTCGTCGAGGATTGAGGGTCGTTGCGGAAGAAACGAAACACGTCACGCCGCCAGCGGTCGGTATACCAAGCCACGGCTCCCGCGACTAAGCCGCGGTCGGTTGTAATTGAGCTGGGATTACCAGCGTACAGTTGATCATACCCAGCCCGGCGAGCAAAGCGGCGGGGTAGATAAGGCTCAATCACGCATATAGGACCAGAAGCGGAAGATAAAATACCGTGGGATGCTCATGAGCCATAGGAAGCGACAAGTGACAAAGTGGTATAACCACGAGCATTAGGTTCATCCACCAAAGCTTGTCCATAGTCGACTCGGGGAAAATGAGGAAGCAGGTTAAAGAATAACTCTTATAGTCGGAGCCCTTGATGAAGCCATGTAATGTTTGGTCAATCGGCGTTCTCTAGCCTCTGAATGAAAGGAGTTTGTCCTTCTATAGGAGCGAAGGTGTGCCCATGAGAGTAGAGCGATGCATGACGAACACGCCCGTAAGATAAGTGCGGTAATTCCACCCTTGGGTTCTCGGCGCCATGGCGAGAAGGTATAGCAAAGGCGCAATCCGTAGTGAATCTGGGCAATCATGGCGGGAAGAAGTGCATCTTGGCCGGTGTGCTAAGCAAACAACAAGAAAATCACCTCGAGTCCTAATGAATCAAAGCTGCCGTGAGGACGGCGATTTGTTTAAGCCACAACATGAGGTAGCTTTGCTACGCCTTGGAAGAAATCGGCTCCCAGCTCGATAAATATAAGTGTCAAGCGTCGTCCTGTAGGAAGCCATGCTCGTCGTGGAAGTCACATAAGAAAGTGGAAGGTTGTCAAGCACAAGCGGTGACAATTTACCGCCTCAAGAGGACCGGGGGCACCACAATACCTTCCTTATCATCCGACCCTTCAAAGAGGTAGTGGGCCCAAATATTATGACTAATGAACTTTTCCCCTTCTTATCGACGCGGTAGTGCCTACGTAATGCAAATATAATAGTGGCACATCACTTCCCAATAGGTCTCCACTACTTGGGGTGATCTTTTCCAAATCCATCGACTCTTTATACCACAGGATGTACTCCTCGTCGGATACCTTCCATGAGGTAGCCGAAACCTCGGCCATCTCGTGCAAAGCAATCCCAATTAAGATGCGGGTGAAGAAGGTATGAGTATCGAGGATTATACAATTCCAAAATCCCAAAGCTGTTGAGAATTGTTCCAAGCCCGTTGAGTTGCCACGATAGGAGCCCTAAGGCCAAACCTCTCCAATTCATCGATACTCTTCTAGAATGTATTCGATCTGAGGCCCACATTCGAAGAACCCCATCGAGACCAACGAGAGTCAGGAAATCCTTGGCGGGGTGCCCCTCCTTATGGAAAACGACCAAAGGTGTTGGCAATTTGGTGATTGACGAAGCTCCCTCGGAAAAGCCGGGTTGTAGACCCGGTTACGTGATGATGACCATGGCGGTCCACATGCACCACCAGAAGTGACCGCACATCACTCCATCTTGAGTAGGGTTAGATCCCAATTCATCTTAGAGGATTAGAAGCGGCTCTTAAGGAGGAGTGAGCAATCCGTTCCATTCTGAGCAAGAACATGTAGCGTGAGTTTACCACTCGGAGCCACTTGTCGAACAAGTCCAACAGTCTGGATCTTGATATCATCTCAAAGCAGAAGGCAGGCTTTGCGATTTGGTCGGTTAGAGACTCCAAAGGGGCATCCGTAATCCAACGCTGAAGGTGGATGTTGAAGGTTGAAGAAGTCTCAACTCCTCTTGATTCGTCCACAAATGCGAGCGTTCACAAGAGGGAGAAATCGGGTTACGCCTCTTGAGCACCATTTGCTCCAAAGAACCCGTTGAGGAATGGGGTAGAAGGATGCTCAACTACACAAAAGAGAAGAAGAAGTTAGTCTCGAGAGGTTTAAATCGCCACTTCAAAGGACAAAGTCACTCAGAAGCGAACCTCGTCAAGCAGAGCGAACCGTCATCAATGGCGAACCGCAGGACAAGCGAACCTCGCAGCGAGGCTCATCCAACAAGAGCGAGCCTCGCCAAGCGAGACTCATCTTTCGAGCGAGCCTCGCCAAGCGAGACTCATCTCTCCGAGAAACGAACCTCGCCAGCGAGACTCACCAAACAAAGCGAGCCTGGCCAAGCGAGACTCACCTCTCCGAGCGAGCCTGCCAAAGCGAGACTCATCTTTCCGAGCGAGCCTGCAAAGCAGAGACTCATCTCTCCGAGCGAACCTGCAGCAAGACTCACCAAACAAAGCGAGCCTGCGCCAGAGACTCACCTCTCGAGGCAGACCTAATGCAGAGACCCATCCCACAAGAAGGCGAGCCTCACTAAACAAGGCTCATCATTCAAAACGAGACTGTGAAGCGAGCTTCATCTAAAATAATCAAACCTGCCAAGCAGTGAGTTTCAAAGAGACTACATGGGGATGCGGGAGATCAAGAACCTCGATGAGGTTTATCAAGCCAAATGAGGCAAGCCTCATCAAAAGCCGTATGATTAGAAAGATATGATCTTGGAAGCAATCTCATCTCAGTGAAAATCAAGTTAAATAAAATTAACTCTGGCGGAGATCTTAAAAGTCATGTTTTGGCGGCGATGCTCTTCGCCTTTACGTGGCGGATGGTGGCGAGCGAAGTCCCAGCGGGCTTTTGCCTTTACCGGCGGCGATTTTGGGGCCATTGCTTGGCGTCAAGGAAGGTTTGTGATCTAGATTGGTGGCTTGAGGAAGATGGCGATGGGGGTTTTCTGCGCCTTTATTTGTCATATATCTGACGCCTCGAAGAACCCAATGGCCGAGATATCTCGGCCCGGATCTCTCGTGATCATCAATCACGAGATCTGGCGGCGAATCACGGGGATGTGACAAGTCACTTTCGAAAGGGTCTAATCCCTAATTTGCCATGGATGCGGATCTAAAAGAAAAGCAAAGCGCCAAAGTCGGTGAGTGCGAGTTTGTGGCCTTGCCCTCATATCCGAACTCTGGCGAGGTTGGAGTCACGAGGTTGCCAATAGTTTGTTAGAAAAATTCAAAGTATTCGGACCCACAACTGATTCAAGTGAAAACTTTGAAGGGTCTTAGGCAGTCAAAAATCCTCTGGCGAGGTCACGAGCACCCTAGTTGTTAAAGCTTGGCGAGGCTCATTTGGTAGGAATTTGGACCATATAAACTTCAAAACAAAACTTCGTTCAAAGGCGAGGCTTGGACCATCTGAGGTTAGCACGAGGCGGAGTTCAATCGTGCGAGGCTCACACAGCGAAGCTCAGCAGTCATATGATGAGATTAACAACACTTAAGTTTGAGGCTGCGCCCTACGATATCAAAGTTTGGCGAGGCTCGTCCACAACATCAAAGTTTGGCGAAGTTCTCCATTGAGGCGAGGTCCGCCAGCAATGAAACCCTCTTGTCGACGAGGTTGGCCCAAACGAAGCTCTCCCGCGGCGAGGTTAAGCCTCTGACAATGAACCTCGACATTTATACGGTTAGCCTACGCGATGAACCTGCGCCATTCAGCCAGGTTCGTCTGGCCAGTGAACCTCGACATTCAGAGGTTCGATGCGGCGATGAACCTCGACATTCAGCGAGGTTCGCGTGGCGATGAACCTCGACATTCGGTAGAGGTTCGGCGTGCAACGATGAACCTCGCCATTCGGTAGAGGTTGCAGCCTCTGAACCTCGCCATTCAAAGGTTGGCGTCGGCGATGAACCCGCATTTAGAGGTTCGCCTCTGATGGTAGTGAGCCTCGACATTCAGCGAGATTGTCAGCGTGAAGCTTAAAACCCAACCATTTCATACGAGGTTCACCACGGCGAAACTTCGTTATCAACAAAATGCATAAATGCATCCGTAGAGGTTAAGCCTTGTGGCTTCGTTATCAAACCGAAGTTCACTCGAGTAGCGAACCTCGGTTGACGATCAATGAAGAAGCGGCTTCGTCATTTAACAGCTTCGAAGCTTCGCCATAACAGCAAAGCCCGCGACCACGAAGGCCACTAAAGCCACGATAACCGTGGGTTAAATGGTGGGCATTAGTTATACCCACTAACCCGTTTCCACAATTTTAGCATGATGGTTACATGCTTAAAGCCCAATAAATAGCCGTGAGCAGCTATTAGGAGGGGACTTTTGGGAACTTTTGGGAAAACCCGGCACTTGCGCCAAGAGATTGAGTTCTTCATCAATCATCAACAACCTTGTCTGGCGATCGGTCAGCGAAGCGGATCTCTACGTGAGCATTGAGTGAAGCCTTCTTTGCCACCAAGAACCCATACAAAAGAGGAGTCAAATCAACCTCCTCTTCCTCTGTAATCGAGAGAGTGTGATTGTAATCTTTTTTTCTCAAAGTCAATCAAACAAAACTTTTTCGACTCTACAGTTAGTACTAACAATAATGGTCCAGGTTGGGGATCAGCTGCCTAGTCGACTCATGTACTAGCACTAACTAAACTAGTGGAAATCTTAACATGCCAACTCTAGCATCATTTAATTCATAGCGATTTTTATATTATCATTCATTTGCCTTATAGCGAGTTCTACATTTATTGTGCGATGAGTTATTCGAGTGATCAAAACACTCCATATATTATGTAGGTATCTCATAGGAATACTCCTACATCATCAAATAGTCTCTTACTCTCTTTTATATTGTCCAAAATAGGTATATAGTCTAACGGACTAAACTACACATCAAAGAGATAATATGAAAATAGAATTAATCAAAACAAATCGGATGGATAATTAAAAACACTCGGATATGCATTCATAAACAAGACATCTCCTACAAAGATCTAGGCGTCTCGACAAACAATGAAAATAGTGCTTACAGTAACTTTCGGATCAAGTGAATGACTCAACGGATGTCCGAGGCCAAATCGGATGTTTGATGTCGCTTGATTAGATGGTAGATCCGTCGTTGCTCCAACACGATTGATCGCTATGACATTTTTCTTCACCGTTTCACCTCCATCTCTTTGTAACTCCTTAAAATTATTATAGGGACTAAAATACCATATTTTTATAGGTTTTCAAAGATTAACAAACATATAATATGAAGAACTAGGATTTGTGTAGGTTTTTGCATGTTTTCCAATTCAATTGATTGTGTAAGGGATTAAACCTAATAGATCGATACTATATTGCATAAAACATCTGAAAAACATCATCTAAGATCCTTACAATTATCGGCATGAATTTCTAGTATTTATACAAGATTTAAAGAAAGAAAGATAGAAAGAAAATCCTACAAAGAGTGAACATAATGGAGAAAACCCAAATGCAGATTAAAGATCATTTTCTCACTAAATCTCCTCTCTCTCTCTCTCTCTCTCTCTCTCTCTCTCTCTCTCTCTCTCTCTCTCTCTCTCTCTCTCTCTCTCTCTCTCTCACTCTGCTATAGAACTCCTACTCCAAAGATTATGTTTCAATAAATCTTTGAGATGAAGGGGTTTTATAGGCATTAGATCTATTAGCGAGATATTATTTCTTTTACTCTTATAACCACGAGGATTATATATGCAAATCCCTTTACTATTAAATCCAATTCATGATTAATTCACGAATCTCATTCAAATAATATTATACTTTAGAGAATTTCATCATATCGACAAGAAATAATTACACAATTTATAAAATCCCTCTATTAAATATATAATTTAAATTGAAAATAATCCATGCTTCACATCCAACCCTCCTTAAAATAAATTTCACCCACAGAAATTTCAAACGAGGTGGATTTGTGTCTCTAACAAATTGAGATATTTCTCCTTTATTGAATCATCTCACTCGAAGTAGCTTCAGGGTGGTATGGATTCCATTACACAAGCATTAAAGGAATAACCTTATTCTTCAAATTGCTTCTCCTTGATCAGCGGATGTTGAGTGTATGATAAGTTCACTCCGATCGTTAGTTGTGAATGATCTAAAATGTGACTCTCATCAGTGCGTGCTTCCTCAATGCGATGCGTGAAGTACTTCCTCAACCGAGATATACCCGCAGACTCAACTTCTCATGAGTACCAAAATGAATAACTTCGAGTTAGTGAAACCCTAAGAAACATGTGATCTCGACCTTAAATTCGAAGGTCTCCTACCTATATTTGCCATTTTAATATATGTCACGAGCCATCTTGACATGTTTGTGAACCACCTTAATTTTATTAGAGGATAATTGGATGAGTTTGGGACCTAATAATTCCTCTCTTCTACTTCATCCCAACATATGATGATCTACATTTCCCATACAACACCTCAAATGGTGACATCTTTATGCTAGCTTGGTAAATATTATTATAAGAAAATTCTACAAGATGCAAGTAATCTTCCCACCTCTAAAGTCTAACACACACGCGGAAGCATGTCCTCCAATATTAGAATAGTTCACTCGATTGACCATCGGTTTGCGAATGACAAGCGATGCTAAATTTCAATCTACTATTTGACCTCTCCTACAAACTTTGTCAAAATTGAGACACAAATAGAGTATCTTGATCGACACAATGGCGGCACTCCATAAAGTTGTGCTTGCTTCTTGTATATAACTCTAACCATTCAATGGTTTACCCAACTCGGAAGGGTATAAAATGAGCGCTTATGTCGATCAATAATCACCCAAACTACATTATTATGCTTTTGGCTCCTAGGCAATACTATTACAAAATCTATAGTAATGTGCTCCCACTTTCATTTCATTATTGGCAATGGTTGATAATAGGCTGGCAGTCTTTTGGTGCTTCTGCCTTCGTGAGATATTTGGATACATACTGCGGTATGAGCCTCATACGTTCCACCAAAGTGTAATTGCGAGGCCTTTTACATCTTTGTTCCTCTCGGATGAACCAAAATATCAAACAATGAGCTTAGTCAAGCAATTCTCTGAACATTGCTTGTTGAAACACACAAGGAGTTGCCTTTCCTCATGGAATCCTCAAGGTGAATTTTGATATCTTTTCTCTTGCCTTAAAGTACTCTCTTTCTGATCTCAATGAGCTCCTTATCATGTAACTATTACTCCTTATTACGGTTGATCAATAAATGTTATACTTGTTTATTCATCAATCGTTCGTGAGTTCCCGGTAGAATAACTTCAATACCATGATTCTTGATCTCTGTAATTAACTTTTTCTACTTGGTGAGTACCATAGCGCTCAGTGTTCTACATAGTTCATCAGGTATAATTTCACTTTACCTGGATGATAGTGAACATTGACATCGTAGTCTGTCGTGAGTTCTAATCATCTCTTTTGGTGCATATTGAGCTCCTTCTAGGCATAAATATACTTAAGACTCTTGTGGTCTATGAAGACTTCCATTTTCTTTTCCAGAATATAGTGTCGCCAAATCTTTAATGCATGAATCACTACTTCTAGCTCCAAATTGTGAGTAGGATAATTCTCCTTGTATGGTCTTAGTTGTCGAGAAGCATAAGCAATTACCTTCTTGTTCTGCATCTATACACACCCTAAACTGATTCCTAAAGCGTTAGCGAGGATTGTGAATTTACCACTCTCCTTAGTAGCGCCAAAATTGGTGCTATAGTTAGGCAAATCTGAAGAGTTTCAAATACCCTCTGACATTAAGCTATCTAGTTGAACTTCTCTTCCTTGTGAAGTAATATTATAATTGGTGCCAAGCACAAATTTAATGCTTGGTAGTGACATGGATGTTTCTCATCCATACATTTTAAAGTGCCCATTTAAAATGGCCCCACTTGATTATCCACCCATTAAATGTGAATCCTATCAACCAAATTTTGAAAATCAGAATCCAAAAATAAAAATCTAAATTGGTGGATGTGATCTACTACAAATGAATTATCTAAAAATAAAATTTTCAAGGATTTGACAACATTAGCCTATGTAGACTATGTCATCAAAATCAACATTTTAGAATTTTCATGAAGTTGCCCGATTTTTCAACTCTTGATTTATGATTCAAAACAAATCAAAACCTTTTGGAATTTTATTTCTAAGTAGTTTACATGTAGCAGATCACATCCACCTATTTGGATTTTTATTTTTAAAATTTTATTTTTAAAATTGGGTTGATAGTATTTGCATGTTGATTACTTTTAATAGTGCCCCTGTCACTTGTAGGAAACAAGGAATTGGTGACGAATAATCCGTCACCAATGCCCTGAAATCTATCATCAAAGGGCATTGATGACGGGTACGTGCCCATCGCTAATGCTTCCATCACCAATGCCCATTGGTGACGGAGGCACCCATTGTCAATGTTCATTAGTGATTGGTGTTAATGACGATGAGAAACACAGGCGACGAATATCCGTCCCTCACCATTGTGTATCTATGACGAGTTGGTCCATCGCTAATGTTTTAAACATTGGTGGGAGCCCCCATCACCAATGCATATTGGTGACGAAGCCATCCATCGATGTTATTGACATTGGTGGCGGGTGGCCCCGTCCTGCGCGCACAATGACGGATCACCCGTCACCAATGTTGATTAACACGCAAAAAATTCTTTTGAACGGTTAAGCTCCTGTATGGGAATACATATATATATAAAATCCTATATACGATGTTTCTCATCCATACATTTTAAGGTGCCCATTTAAAAATGGCACTTGATTATCCACCCATTAAATGTGAATCCTATCAACCAAATTTTGAAAATCAGAATCCAAAAATAAAAATCTAAATTGGTGGATGTGATCTACTACAAATGAATTATCTAAAAATAAAATTTTCAAGGATTTCGACAACATTAGCCTATGTAGACTATGTCATCAAAATCAACATTTTAGAATTTTCATGAAGTTGCTGATTTTTCAACTCTTGATTTATGATTCAAAACAAATCAAAACCTTTTGGAATTTTATTTCTAAGTAGTTTACATGTAGCGGATCACATCCACCTATTTGGATTTTTATTTTTAAAATTTTATTTTTAAAATTGGGTTGATAGTATTTGCATGTTGATTACTTTTAATAGTGCCTGTCACTTGTAGGAAACAAGAATTGGTGACGAATAATCCGTCACCAATGCCACGAAATCTATCATCAAAGGGCATTGATGGCAGTGCGTGCCCATCGCTAATGCTTCCATCACCAATGCCCATTGGTGGCGAGGCATTTGTCATGTTGTGTGGTGGTGTTAAGCGGCAGCGAATGGCGGCCTCACTATCATCCCTCACCAGCCCCTCATAATAAAGGTCCGAATCCCATCACTATGTTTATTTGTGGCCGAAGCCCCATCACAGCCCTGTTATTGACTATTGGTTGGTGGTCCTCCTCCTCCGCCTTTGATGACGGATCACCCGTCACCAATGTTGATTAACACATAAAAAATTCTTTTGAACGGTTAAGCTCCATGCGGGAATACATATATATATAAAATCCTATATACGAGATATATCACATCCCCATATCCAACAATCCAACCAAAATACATATTCAACATTCTTACATCTCCATATCGCACAATCACATGTAATAGATAAATCACATCATATCCATCCACAAAGCAACAAAATCACAAACAGGATCAAGAATACAATATATATAGAAAAAATAAATGCATTCAAGTACAAATATGTCTAACACGATCCAAAAGTCCATAAATGTCTAATAACACGTGTCCAGTCACAATATACATTACACATAGAAAAACTCACTCCCTGCGTCATCGTCATCTCCATGATTTGGTGGTCATTGCATTAGAATGTCGTATTGTACTACTACTCCTTACAAGAGTACCTCCTCTTGCATGAAAAGAATGTAAGTCAACATGAGAATGTTTTTCAAAAATTCATAATATATACATATGTTTAGACATATATACCTCTCCACTCTTGGTTTGTGCAATATTATCCATCAAGTATTGTTTGATTTCACCATTCACGTCGATGTATCATATGGTTGTTGTGAGGTCACCAGACTACTCTCTAGCCTTAATCCGCCGATGGGCGAATGACATAACTCTAGCACTTCGATAATGGCACCCTCTCTTTCTTGGTTGGTCTAGAGCCGTAAGCAGCCCATAAATGACTTCCTCTATTATTCTTTGGTCATATAGTTAGGATCAAAGGGGTGTCTTCTATGTCTTGAGAATGGAGGGCTTAGGACAACCAAGCGTCTTCAGTAAAGCTTCTAGCCACGACTATTGTATTGCAATAAAAAATATAAATTAGCAACTCAATTGAGAAATCATTAAGTGCATGCAAATGTGACCTTACTGTATATATTACAGTCTTTTTATTTTATCTTAGCCAGGTGGTGTATATAAGCTCCTCAAAGGGGAAATTGCATACATAGTCAAGGCATATATAAATTCTAAATTATTTCAAGCAATGTATGAAACTAGTGACATAAGTTAAGATTTAAAATTTGATCATGCCGCATTCTCACTAACTTATGCTCGATGGGAGGCAAGAAAGTTATCGTATTTCTTCAAAGGGTTCTGATAGTCTTTACATGTAAATTGTTAGTATGTGTGTGGTAATATCAACAAAATAACTCACCTGACAATGAGAGTCATCCAATTATATGGAGAAACCCTCGCGGTCGATGTTTATATCCATAAAGTATTTTTTTTGAGTTTATTCTTCTACCCTCAAATCATCATGCTCACCCAAGGCATTACATAATCCCAAGATTCTGGTTTTCCTCAAGACAATAATGATCCAACAAATTACATGTGGAGCATTACACAATAAGAATAATCAAATAAATAGTAAATGAAAGAAGCAATAAAACATATAATTACCATGTGCCTATCCAAGACTTTCTTTATGCCCTTCCATTTCGTTCTTTAAAATTATGAGCAATGTTGATGGAGTTAGGTCGTGATTAAATAGTCGATCAAATTATTAAACTTGCGACATAATCCCATGGAGCGTTGTCCACACCACTCCAAAATGTCCCACTAAATTTTGGGAGGTAGTTTTACCCTTCCTCACTCCCATGCCGCTTCGGCTTCTCATAGTCCACATAGAAAACAAAAAAATGTAAATAACCAAATAATTATGAAAGCTTACTAATTTACATGATATTATTACCATTTTCCCTCAATTGATTTTCCATCACCTTGTTGAGCCTCTGCTATATCGTATGATCTTCTTTCTAATTTTTCTCTCCTCCTTTTGTAGTTTCTCTCACTTTTTGCAATGCATTAGCTTTCTTGGGTAAGGGAATGTGAGCTACCACTAGAGTCCATGGAGACATGCAATCTTTGAATGAGAAGATCAGAACATAGTCTCATGTTGGATCTCGTCGGCATTAGATCCATCACATGCATCATCAAAAGAACAAATTATTAAATGTGAAATAAATATATATAAAGAATATAAAATATTGATGAACTTAAAAGTAAAAATTAATACCTAGATCGGTGATGAGTCGGATGATGTGATGGATGCATAAGTGATGTATGCTCTACAATATCTAACAAAGTAATATATATAACATGAGTAAAAAATTTCTCAATGGACCTAATTCAATTAAGCAAATTAATACCTTCCGGCGATGATGGGTGTAGAGTTAATGATGTTCAATCAATGTGTATGCATATGTTTATCAGTAGTCAATATATACTTATACAGTCTTTCGAAACTTCTTCAACTTCGTTTTATCCTTTAGCTCATCTGCAAGTTAAATTGTTAATATATATATATATATATATATACACACACACACACACACACACACACACACACACACACACACACACATACATATATATAATTTAAATTTTTATTCAATACATGCTAGGAAAATAGGTGAATGTTTATAATTGCATTGATAAAATCAAAGATAGATACATTAACACTTGAAATATCATTTTCAAATTCTACGGTTATCAAATAAGTTACATTCAATCTCCTACATTATAGATGTCAGTCGATTTTGTGGAGTATACATATTAAAAGTGACATCTTGCGGGTATGAGTAATTAGGAAATATTTCTCCTTCAGGCTCATTTGGGTCATTAGAGCAATTCAAGTTTTTCGCCAAGTTGAGGATTCGGCATACAAATCCTCGGCTCTATAGTAAACTTTGTAAATAAACTTTGCATCTTGTATCTAGATTGGTTAATGCATCCTTGTGTTGGTGGGTGAGTAAACATGGCGAAGTAAGTTTTTGTACTATATGCACAAATATCTTCACACTATCTTCTAGTTGTCCATAATATATCACATCACCAAGTATAGGATTTTGGTCTATCGAGCTTGAATAACATTCTTGAGAGCAGCTATGACACTACAGTTTTGGGTTACTCCTCCTCAATTCCTACTGTTAAAATAAACACCCATTTATACAATATTGGTGCATTGTTTTCTTGTGTAGTCTTTGCCCTGTGTGTGAATTCTTATCTCTTTTGATATTGGGCTGGCAAAGATTTTTCTTTCTACCTAATGTTGAACATAATCACAAGCTTGATCGTAAATAATTTAATCTAAATTTCTCCCAAAATTAATTAAAAATAAAATACCGTAACTTACTTCATTTACGACCCATTCGATAAAATATTTTTATGTATTTTTACATTTGATTTTGTGCTAACATGTTAGTTATTTGGAGATCAATTTCATTTAAATTGACATAATGCGAATGCATGAGCGTTCAAGTCAATGCACAGAATAATCTTTGTTCATCTTACTACTTTCATAGAAAGTGCCATCTCTATTACTAATGCGTGCAATATTTTTTGCGTACACCTATATCACAGAGAAAACATCATCATATTCATTTGCCATGTAACGACTAGCAATCAAACCCCGGATGAGGTCGATTACGCATTATGCATTTTAAAAATCCAAATATCGAAAAAACATCAATATCTATGAGTTATTAAGTGTAAAGCAATTACATGCTATATAAATGTTAAATTGAATTTTAACTAATCTCTCCATGGGATACATCCAATGATAGTTAACTAGTTCTTCAAATATTACCTCATCTACAAGATGATGTGTAATATGGACCATGGCCGTAAAAATAATGGTGGGAAGAATATCACCATTTTGCAAGGGTTTCATTCATTTCTTCTTCAAGTGCCTTAAATCGTCAACATTGATACTTGTAGAGCATAACTTTCTAAGAAATTAGCGAATTCAATTATAACCTTTGTTTCTTTATCATTAACCATGTTGTTACAGTACCACCGGGCAATTGGTGAAGAATGATATGATAATCATGGGTCTTAAGTCCCAAAATTTTTGCTTTTTACACGGACTTTATTTGAAATATTAGAGCATTAACCATCTAGTGACATCACGATTTGAGGATCTCATAGAATCTCTACATCTCAACCTTTGACATCGTAATGCGAGATGAAGGCAACTCAAATTTGGGATCGGCGACTTGTTGTGCTTGCGATCATGTCGGATGTTCAATGCATTCAAGTCTCGTAGAGCCCTTAAATCGTCCTTTGATTTCTTACAATCTGTAGATTTGTGGATAATAGGTTGTCACATATATTCTTTTCAATATGCATTATGTCTAAGTTGTGTCCGGATTTTAATCTTTCATTAGTAAAGGCGAGAAAGAAGATAAATTTTGTCCATCTGTGCCAATTCCTCGGCTTCTATGTCGTCTAAAATGCACTTGTCTCTTTCGTTTGATTGCCCTCTTCATGATGGAAATGCATCTTAGAGTGAGAATATCCTCTTTTGTAAGTCGAGTTCTTTCAAATTGACTTTAGAACATCCCTCAAACAAGTTTACAATCTCAACTCAGGTCATTATACATAGCTTCCCTCTTTGGCTATCAAAAATTTGGTTTTTGTGTCCCTTTCATCTATCTTCCTCACTCACACTTTCCAAAGATTTGAACCACATACTGGACAAAAGCATATGTTGCTTTATAGACAATAGAAAGATTAGCATAAGTTGGAAAACTATTAATCTTCCACATAAGAATGCGGATTGAACAACTCATAGGAAAATGCATCATATGTTTGGACCCCCTCAATTAAAGGCTCATGAACACATCTATGTCGTTTGGTGAGTGCTTGTGATATGTAATGAAAGGATCACATGGGTTGCTTCATACAAAGTTCGGGTGATAAATTATAAGGCATTAACACAATTGGTAGACCAACCCGAACTCCTAATGCAACACAAGTTGAGATGCATTGGCCAGATTGTATGGGCAAACTAGGAAAAGATTGATCTCATGCTTTGGCATGTTGGATGTCTTAGCTTCATCATCTACGCGCTTTAACGCACTATATATTTTGGCGGTCTTTAGTTATATACAACCACTATAACCTAGGCACGGAAAAGCCGGCTGGCGCCTCTGACTTCACCTCCATTCTATTATACTAAAGTGTGCTTTCTCAAAGACATCCAGGACATTCCTCCATAATCTGCCATAATCAAGCGCCGCCATATATCTAAGCCCTCCTGGCCGATCTTATTCACATCATAAAGCCTATGCTATTCTCTTCGCACCAGCTGGATTAAGAGGTTTTGATAGCCATGAGGTCTTAAAGGAATGAAATGACAATCTACTATACTCGATGCAACCATCGTATAGATCCTTCGTCATCTTCCACTAACTTCATTAAACTTTTAAAGCCTGTATCATGCACATCTTGACATTTTCATCACCTTCTACATCTTTGGGAACCGGCATCCTCCGTATACGTATTTAGGCACCTAGGGTGCCATAATTAATAATACTTAGCAATATCATTAAGCGCTGCCCATGTATCGTCCATCCTCACATTTATATTTTTATTCATTGGGGTTCAATATCTTGGCCTTCCCTTGAAATTCCCAATATTTATAATTTTTATCAAATTCCCATCTTTCTAAGTGTTTGTTATAGCAACTCTATCCACCAAACCCATGTTTACGCACATACTACATGAACAACATAGCAAATTATTCATTGACTTCCTCAGTTAAGCATCGCATACTAAAGGAAGGCTTCTCATTCATCTCGATATCGAATGTCACCTCCCTTTCTTCTTTTCATAATAGGAATATCAATCCACGACTTGTCGAGAACTTCTCATCTCGTATGTGAGGTATAATTAATAATTATTATAATATCTCAAAAATCGCGGTTGTTTGATAGTCTTCATTCTAGTTGATTTGAACAAATCTGAGGTTGGTCTAATCACTCTTTTATAATCTTCATTGTTGTACTAGATTGGTCTAAACACTCCTTGATAATCTTCATTGTATGGATTTGAACAAATACTAGGTTGGTCTAAAACTCTATCGGTACTCATAGAAAGACTTCTATCCCATTAAGAATAGTAGTGCTTACATCTAACTTTGCATAGTTTGTACATTTTCATTTCTAGAAAATTTTGGCGGCACCTACTTGTTCTCAGAGTGCAGCGTGCAAATATTATTATGTGTATAATAGACCTTAGTAAGTAATAGATAAAAATGCGAATAATATATGCTTATTGTACATGGAGCTTTTTACATGGATTTACTCAAACCACTTTTTATCCAAACATGCCTGGTAGAAATATACTATGTCTATCCCCTTTGTCAGGAGGCTGGGCGAATCCCAATAGTTAAGTTACCAATTCTAAATTATTTCAAGCAATGTATGAAACTAGTGACATAAGTTAAGATTTAAAATTTGATCATGCCGCATTCTCACTAACTTATGCTCGATGGGAGGCAAGAAAGTTATCGTATTTCTTCAAAGGGTTCTGATAGTCTTTACATGTAAATTGTTAGTATGTGTGTGGTAATATCAACAAAATAACTCACCTGACAATGAGAGTCATCCAATTATATGGAGAAACCCTCGCGGTCGATGTTTATATCCATAAAGTATTTTTTTTGAGTTTATTCTTCTACCCTCAAATCATCATGCTCACCCAAGGCATTACATAATCCCAAGATTCTGGTTTTCCTCAAGACAATAATGATCCAACAAATTACATGTGGAGCATTACACAATAAGAATAATCAAATAAATAGTAAATGAAAGAAGCAATAAAACATATAATTACCATGTGCCTATCCAAGACTTTCTTTATGCCCTTCCATTTCGTTCTTTAAAATTATGAGCAATGTTGATGGAGTTAGGTCGTGATTAAATAGTCGATCAAATTATTAAACTTGCGACATAATCCCATGGAGCGTTGTCCACACCACTCCAAAATGTCCCACTAAATTTTGGGAGGTAGTTTTACCCTTCCTCACTCCCATGCCGCTTCGGCTTCTCATAGTCCACATAGAAAACAAAAAAATGTAAATAACCAAATAATTATGAAAGCTTACTAATTTACATGATATTATTACCATTTTCCCTCAATTGATTTTCCATCACCTTGTTGAGCCTCTGCTATATCGTATGATCTTCTTTCTAATTTTTTCTCTCCTCCTTTTGTAGTTTCTCTCACTTTTTTTTGCAATGCATTAGCTTTCTTGGGTAAGGGAATGTGAGCTACCACTAGAGTCCATGGCAGAGACATGCAATCTTTGAATGAGAAGATCCGAACATAGTCTCATGTTGGATCTCGTCGGCATTAGATCCATCACATGCATCATCTGCAAAAGAACAAATTATTAAATGTGAAATAAATATATATAAAGAATATAAAATATTGATGAACTTAAAAGTAAAAATTAATACCTAGATCGGTGATGAGTCGGATGATGTGATGGATGCATAAGTGATGTATGCTCTACAATATCTAACAAAGTAATATATATAACATGAGTAAAAATTTCTCAATGGACCTAATTCAATTAAGCAAATTAATACCTTCCGGCGATGATGGGTGTAGAGTTAATGATGTTCAATCAATGTGTATGCATATGTTTATCAGTAGTCAATATATACTTATACAGTCTTTCGAAACTTCTTCAACTTCGTTTTATCCTTTAGCTCATCTGCAAGTTAAATTGTTAATATATATATATATATATATATACACACACACACACACACACACACACACACACACACACACACACACATACATATATATAATTTAAATTTTTATTCAATACATGCTAGGAAAATAGGTGAATGTTTATAATTGCATTGATAAAATCAAAGATAGATACATTAACACTTGAAATATCATTTTCAAATTCTACGGTTATCAAATAAGTTACATTCAATCTCCTACATTATAGATGTCAGTCGATTTTGTGGAGTATACATATTAAAAGTGACATCTTGCGGGTATGAGTAATTAGGAAATATTTCTCCTTCAGGCTCATTTGGGTCATTAGAGCAATTCAAGTTTTTCGCCAAGTTGAGGATTCGGCATACAAATCCTCGGCTCTATAGTAAACTTTGTAAATAAACTTTGCATCTTGTATCTAGATTGGTTAATGCATCCTTGTGTTGGTGGGTGAGTAAACATGGCGAAGTAAGTTTTTGTACTATATGCACAAATATCTTCACACTATCTTCTAGTTGTCCATAATATATCACATCACCAAGTATAGGATTTTGGTCTATCGAGCTTGAATAACATTCTTGAGAGCAGCTATGACACTACAGTTTTGGGTTACTCCTCCTCAATTCCTACTGTTAAAATAAACACCCATTTATACAATATTGGTGCATTGTTTTCTTGTGTAGTCTTTGCCCTGTGTGTGAATTCTTATCTCTTTTGATATTGGGCTGGCAAAGATTTTTCTTTCTACCTAATGTTGAACATAATCACAAGCTTGATCGTAAATAATTTAATCTAAATTTCTCCCAAAATTAATTAAAAATAAAATACCGTAACTTACTTCATTTACGACCCATTCGATAAAATATTTTTATGTATTTTTACATTTGATTTTGTGCTAACATGTTAGTTATTTGGAGATCAATTTCATTTAAATTGACATAATGCGAATGCATGAGCGTTCAAGTCAATGCACAGAATAATCTTTGTTCATCTTACTACTTTCATAGAAAGTGCCATCTCTATTACTAATGCGTGCAATATTTTTTGCGTACACCTATATCACAGAGAAAACATCATCATATTCATTTGCCATGTAACGACTAGCAATCAAACCCCGGATGAGGTCGATTACGCATTATGCATTTTAAAAATCCAAATATCGAAAAAACATCAATATCTATGAGTTATTAAGTGTAAAGCAATTACATGCTATATAAATGTTAAATTGAATTTTAACTAATCTCTCCATGGGATACATCCAATGATAGTTAACTAGTTCTTCAAATATTACCTCATCTACAAGATGATGTGTAATATGGACCATGGCCGTAAAAATAATGGTGGGAAGAATATCACCATTTTGCAAGGGTTTCATTCATTTCTTCTTCAAGTGCCTTAAATCGTCAACATTGATACTTGTAGAGCATAACTTTCTAAGAAATTAGCGAATTCAATTATAACCTTTGTTTCTTTATCATTAACCATGTTGTTACAGTACCACCGGGCAATTGGTGAAGAATGATATGATAATCATGGGTCTTAAGTCCCAAAATTTTTGCTTTTTACACGGACTTTATTTGAAATATTAGAGCATTAACCATCTAGTGACATCACGATTTGAGGATCTCATAGAATCTCTACATCTCAACCTTTGACATCGTAATGCGAGATGAAGGCAACTCAAATTTGGGATCGGCGACTTGTTGTGCTTGCGATCATGTCGGATGTTCAATGCATTCAAGTCTCGTAGAGCCCTTAAATCGTCCTTTGATTTCTTACAATCTGTAGATTTGTGGATAATAGGTTGTCACATATATTCTTTTCAATATGCATTATGTCTAAGTTGTGTCCGGATTTTAATCTTTCATTAGTAAAGGCGAGAAAGAAGATAAATTTTGTCCATCTGTGCCAATTCCTCGGCTTCTATGTCGTCTAAAATGCACTTGTCTCTTTCGTTTGATTGCCCTCTTCATGATGGAAATGCATCTTAGAGTGAGAATATCCTCTTTTGTAAGTCGAGTTCTTTCAAATTGACTTTAGAACATCCCTCAAACAAGTTTACAATCTCAACTCAGGTCATTATACATAGCTTCCCTCTTTGGCTATCAAAAATTTGGTTTTTGTGTCCCTTTCATCTATCTTCCTCACTCACACTTTCCAAAGATTTGAACCACATACTGGACAAAAGCATATGTTGCTTTATAGACAATAGAAAGATTAGCATAAGTTGGAAAACTATTAATCTTCCACATAAGAATGCGGATTGAACAACTCATAGGAAAATGCATCATATGTTTGGACCCCCTCAATTAAAGGCTCATGAACACATCTATGTCGTTTGGTGAGTGCTTGTGATATGTAATGAAAGGATCACATGGGTTGCTTCATACAAAGTTCGGGTGATAAATTATAAGGCATTAACACAATTGGTAGACCAACCCGAACTCCTAATGCAACACAAGTTGAGATGCATTGGCCAGATTGTATGGGCAAACTAGGAAAAGATTGATCTCATGCTTTGGCATGTTGGATGTCTTAGCTTCATCATCTACGCGCTTTAACGCACTATATATTTTGGCGGTCTTTAGTTATATACAACCACTATAACCTAGGCACGGAAAAGCCGGCTGGCGCCTCTGACTTCACCTCCATTCTATTATACTAAAGTGTGCTTTCTCAAAGACATCCAGGACATTCCTCCATAATCTGCCATAATCAAGCGCCGCCATATATCTAAGCCCTCCTGGCCGATCTTATTCACATCATAAAGCCTATGCTATTCTCTTCGCACCAGCTGGATTAAGAGGTTTTGATAGCCATGAGGTCTTAAAGGAATGAAATGACAATCTACTATACTCGATGCAACCATCGTATAGATCCTTCGTCATCTTCCACTAACTTCATTAAACTTTTAAAGCCTGTATCATGCACATCTTGACATTTTCATCACCTTCTACATCTTTGGGAACCGGCATCCTCCGTATACGTATTTAGGCACCTAGGGTGCCATAATTAATAATACTTAGCAATATCATTAAGCGCTGCCCATGTATCGTCCATCCTCACATTTATATTTTTATTCATTGGGGTTCAATATCTTGGCCTTCCCTTGAAATTCCCAATATTTATAATTTTTATCAAATTCCCATCTTTCTAAGTGTTTGTTATAGCAACTCTATCCACCAAACCCATGTTTACGCACATACTACATGAACAACATAGCAAATTATTCATTGACTTCCTCAGTTAAGCATCGCATACTAAAGGAAGGCTTCTCATTCATCTCGATATCGAATGTCACCTCCCTTTCTTCTTTTCATAATAGGAATATCAATCCACGACTTGTCGAGAACTTCTCATCTCGTATGTGAGGTATAATTAATAATTATTATAATATCTCAAAAATCGCGGTTGTTTGATAGTCTTCATTCTAGTTGATTTGAACAAATCTGAGGTTGGTCTAATCACTCTTTTATAATCTTCATTGTTGTACTAGATTGGTCTAAACACTCCTTGATAATCTTCATTGTATGGATTTGAACAAATACTAGGTTGGTCTAAAACTCTATCGGTACTCATAGAAAGACTTCTATCCCATTAAGAATAGTAGTGCTTACATCTAACTTTGCATAGTTTGTACATTTTCATTTCTAGAAAATTTTGGCGGCACCTACTTGTTCTCAGAGTGCAGCGTGCAAATATTATTATGTGTATAATAGACCTTAGTAAGTAATAGATAAAAATGCGAATAATATATGCTTATTGTACATGGAGCTTTTTACATGGATTTACTCAAACCACTTTTTATCCAAACATGCCTGGTAGAAATATACTATGTCTATCCCCTTTGTCAGGAGGCTGGGCGAATCCCAATAGTTAAGTTACCAATTCTCTACTATCTTTGAGTAGCGATACTTTTGAGTATAAAACTTATGCATACTTGAGGTTATCTTTATTGCAGTATGTGGGTCGATAATATTATTAATTATCATTGGGTAATAAAAACATTGTGTTATTATGTGGATCACATATAAGTTTGAAGAAGGGTTTGTGGGTTTGTGGTTTCATTTGTATTTATGTATATGCATAAATTTAGGATAATTAATTAGGAAGTAGTATTATTATGTTAGGGTTAAGTTAATTAGGGTTATTACATTTAGGGTAAATATTAGGGTTTTATAGGGCAAACAATAGGGTAATTAGGTTTAGGGTAATAAATAATGCATAATCAATAAATTTACATCATAAATTAAATTAACAAACTGAAAAATACAAAAAGTAAAAACACCTTAAAAGGAGGTGTAGGCAATGATGGTTGGGGGCCAAAGAGGAGGTGTCGGTGCTGCAGCGGCGGCGGCGTTGTATAACAATGAGCCGTCGGATCGGTGCGAGTAAGGGTGAGCAGTGAGGATAAGAGCCGAGTGGCAATGACGAGCGGCTAGGATGAGGTCCTAGTGCCAAGCGAGGATGAGTAGCACATGGCGGCGACGAGCGGGCTTGAGAGCGCAGCAGGATAAGCAGCGTACGGCGATGACGAGTGGCCCTGGGACCACGGCGAGAGCCGCGCATGATGAAATGAGGCTGGTGGCTAGTTCTGGGAGGATGTGGTGAAAAAAGGAGGGTTAGGATTTGTTTTGTTAATTAAAGGGTTGGGCCAACAACAGGCGACGAGGGACCCATCACCAGTACTCACTGGTGATGGAAAGCACAAGCAACGGGCTCATACCCATCGCTAATGAGTACATTGGCGGGGCGTTATTGGCAACAGATGTCGAGCCGTCACTAATGTTAAACATTGGTGACGGGTGGCAGTCCGTCACAAATACCCCATCGTCAATGCGCCTTTTTGCTAGTGTGCCCCCTATGTTTCTCTCCCTCTGTGTGTGTGTCTAGATATAAGGCTCCTCACCCTATTTTTATAGTAAAAAAAATCCCTAACTATTTTCAAAAGCCCCTAACTTTTACCCTTATTTTGAAGAATTCTGGTTTTCCTCAAGACAATAATGATCCAACAAATTACATGTGGAAAAAGCATTACACAATAAGAATAATCAAATAAATAGTAAATGAAAGAAGCAATAAAACATATAATTACCATGTGCCTATCCAAGACTTTCTTTATGCCCTTCCATTCTCGTTCTTTAAAATTATGAGCAATGTTGATGGAGGTTAGGTGCGTGATTAAATAGTCGATCAAATTATTAAACTTGGACGATAATCCCCAACTGGAGCGTTGTCCCTACACTCCAAAATGTCCCACTAAATTTTGGGAGGTAGTTTGGTACCTTCCTCACTCCCATGCCCTGCTTCTCATAGTCCTTCTTACCTACAAAGACATAGAGAAATAAATTTCTTACAAATGTAAATAACCAAATAATTATGAAAGCTTACTAATTTACATGATATTATTACCATTTTCCCTCAATTGATTTTCCATCACCTTGTTGAGCCTCTGCTATATCATATGATCTTCTAATTTTTTCTCTCCTCCTTTTGTAGTTTCTCTCACTTTTTTGCAATGCATTAGCTTTCTTGGGTAAGGGAATGTGAGCTACCACTAGAGTCCATGGCAGAGACATGCAATCTTTGAATGAGAAGATCCGAACATAGTCTCATGTTGGATCTCGTTAAGCATTAGATCCATCACATGCATCATGCAAAAGAACAAATTATTAAATGTGAAATAAATATATATAAAGAATATAAAATATTGATGAACTTAAAAGTAAAAATTAATACCTAGATCGGTGATGAGTCGGATGATGTGATGGATGCATAAGTGATGTATGCTCCTACAATATCTAACAAAGTAATATATATAACATGAGTAAAAATTTCTCAATGGACCTAATTCAATTAAGCAAATTAATACCTTCCACGGCGATGATCCGTGTAGAGTTAATGGACTCAAAGAAGGTCGTGAGGATGTTCTGCATAAATAAACAAAACAATAAATACAATGTATGCATATGTTTATCACGAATAGAATATCTTTGAACAAATTAATACTTATACGGCACGACCACCTTTCGATCTCGGGAAACTTCTTCAACTCGTTTTATCCTTTAGCTCATCTAAGTTAAATTGTTAATATATATATATATATATATACACACACACACACACACACACACACACACACACACACACACACACACATACATATATATAATTTAAATTTTTATTCAATACATGCTAGGAAAATAGGTGAATGTTTATAATTGCATTGATAAAATCAAAGATAGATACATTAACACTTGAAATATCAATTTTCAAATTCTCTGAGTTATCAAATAAGTTACATTCAATCTCCTACATTATAGATGTCAGTCGATTTTGTGGAGTATACATATTAAAAGTGACATCTTGCGGGTATGAGTAATTAGGAAATATTTCTCCTTCAGGCTCATTTGGGTCATTAGAGCAATTCAAGTTTTCATCGAGAGCAAGTTGAACGAGAGTCCTCGGCTCCTTATACTGACCCAAATCTTGCTACCTAAGATCTTTGATATAAACGCACTAAGTACCTGCTTTGTAAACATAAACTTTAAATCATTGTACATCTCCTTATCTAGATTTACAAGGTTAAAACCACATGCATCCCTTGTTCCTTTGGCATGACACCATCGAACCATAAACATCGCAAAAGCGAAGTAAGTTTTTGTACTATATGCACAAATATCTTCACACTATCTTCTAGTTGTCCATAATATATCACATCACCAAGTATAGGATTTTGGTCTATCGAGCTTGAATAACATTCTTGAGAGAAGGCAGACTATGACACTGAGTTTTGGGTTACTCCTCCTCAATTCCTACAATTAAAATAAACACCCATTTATACAATATTGGTGCATTGTTTTACTTGTGTAGTCTTGCCCTGTGTGAATTCTTATCTCTTTTGATATTGGCAAGCTGGCAAAGATTTTTCTTTCTACCTAATGTTGAACATAATCACAAACGATCGTAAATAATTTAATCTAAATTTCTCCCAAAATTAATTAAAAATAAAATACACGTAACTTACTTCATTTACGACCCATTCGATAAAATATTTTTTATGTATTTTTACAATTTGATTTTGTGCTAACATGTTAGTTATTTCTAACTGCAACACTAGAGATCAATTTCATTTAAATAAAAATGACATATTTATTAATGTTAATTTACTTACTTCTTGTGTTTTCATTGATTTTCGGTTCGCATCAATGCATGAGCCTAGTTCAAGTCCAATCTGGAATAATCTTTGTTCATCTTACTACTTTCATAGAAAGTGCCATCTCTATTACTAATCATGCAATATTTTTTGTGTACACCTCACATATCCGAGAGGCAAACATCATATATTCATTTGCCATGTAACGACTAGCAATCAAACCCTTCGGATGAGGTCGATTACGCATTATGCATTTTAAAAAATCCAAATATCGAAAAGAAAACATCAATATCTATGAGTTATTAAGTGTAAAGCAATTACATGCTATATAAATGTTAAATTGAATTTTAACTAATCTCTCCATGGGATACATCCAATGATAGTTAACTAGTTCTTCAAATATTACCTCATCTACAAGATGATGTGTAATATGGACCATGACCGTAAAAATAATGGTGGGAAGAATATCACCATTTTGCAAGGGGTTTCATTCATTTCTTCTTCAAGTGCCTTAAATCGTCAACATTGATACTTGTAGAGCATAACTTTCTAAGAAATTGCAGAATTCAATTATAACCTTTGTTTCTTTATCATTAACCATGTTGTTACTGAGTACCACGGAAGCAATTGGTGAAGAATGATATGATAATCATGGGTCTTAAGTCCCAAAAATTTTTGCTTTTTACGGACTTTATTTGAAATATTAGAGCATTAACCATCTAGTGACATCACCGATTTGAGGATCTCATAGAATCTCTACATCTCAACCTTTGACATCAATGCGAGATGAAGGCAACTCAAATTTGGGATCGGCGACTTGTTGTGCTGGATCATGTCGGATGTTCAATGCATTCAAGTCTCGCCGAGCCCTTAAATCGTCCTTTGATTTCTTACAATCCTGGGATGGATAATAGGTTGTCACATATATTCTTTTCAATATGCATTATGTCTAAGTTGTGGCCGGTTTTAATCTTTCATTAGTAAAGGCTGAAAGAAGATACTAAATTTTGTCCATCCCTGCGCCAATTCCTCGGCTTCTATGTCGTCTAAAATCTGCACTTGTCTCTTTCGTTTCGGTGCCCTCTTCATGATGGAAATGCATCTTAGAGTGAGAATATCCTCTTTTGTAAGTCAGTTCTTTCCGAAATTGACTTTAGAACATCCCTCAAACAAGTTTACAATCTCAACTCCAGTCATTATACATAGCTTCCCTCTTTTCTCTTTTTGGCTATCAAAATTTTCACCCGGTTTTTACCCTTGTATTTATGTCCCTTTCATAACTATCTTCTGTTAAGCCAATAACACATCTTTCCAATGTGCTGTAAATGAAAGCTTCCAAAGTTTGGACCACATACGGGACAAGCATATGTTGCTTTATAGACCAACAGAAGAGATTAGCATAAGTTGGAAAACTATTAATCTTCCACATAAGAATAGCACGGAGATTGAACAACTCATAGGAAAATGCATCATATGTTTGGACCCCTCAATTAAAGGCTCCATGAACACATCTATGTCGTTACGGTGAGTGCTTGCACGATATTAGTAATGAAAGGATCACATACGGTTGCTTCATACAAAGTTCGGTGATAAATTATAAGGCATTAACACAATTGGCCAAGTAGACCAACCGAACTCCTAATGCAACACAAGTTGAATCTGTAAGCTAGATTGACCGAGTCGACATTCCTATACTTTGTGGCAAACTAGGGAAAAGATTGATCTACATGCTTCCATGCCTCTGCATTATTTGGATGTCTTAGTTTACCATCATCTACACGTTATTCCTTCGCCACTATATATTTTTAGTGTGTCTTTAGTTATATACAACCACTATAACCTAGGCACTAAAGGAAAATATCGGTGCTAGAATTTTCTTCCTGGCTGCTTCACCAACTCATCTCTATTTTATACTAAAGTGTGTGTATGCTTTCTCCAGACACTCCATACCTGGACATTCCTCAAGTTTCTCGTTATCCTTATAATATAGGATACAATCATTAGGACACATAGATCTTATTATAATCTAAGCCCGGGCTAACGATCTTATTCACATCATAACACTTTTCGGTATGCTATTCTCTTCATCCGGTACCTTGCGCTTGATAAATTAAGAAGCTTTTGAAAATATTTATCGCCATTTCACTGAGGGTCTTAATAGGCATCGGTTAAAGAATAAATGACAATCTACTATACTCGGTGCAACCGTATAGATCCTTCTCGTCATCTTCCACTAACTTCATTAAACTTTTAAAGCCTATGGTATCATGCACATCTTCAGCATTTTCATCACCTTCTACATCTTTGGGAACTTAATCCTCCGATTATACGTATTTCGGCACCTAGGGTGCCATAATTAATAATACTTACCGCAATATCATTAAAGCGCTGCCCATGTATCGTCCATCCTCACATTTATATTTTCGTCAGCTGGTTCAATATCTTGGCCTTCCCTTGAAATTCCCAATATTTATAATTTTATCAAATTCCCATCTTTCTAAGTGTTTTCGTATAGCAACTCTATCCACCAAACCCATGTTTCTGCACATACTACATGAACAACATAGCAAATTATTCATTGACTTCCTCAGATTCGCATACGCATACTAAAGGAAGGCTTCTCATTCATCTCGATATCGAATGTCACCTCCCTTTCTTCTTTTCATAATAGGAATATCAATCCACGACTTGTCAAGAACTTCTCGCCATGTGAGGTATAATTAATAATTATTATAATATCTCAAAAATCGCAGTTGTTTGATAGTCTTCATTCTAGTTGATTTGAACAAATCTGAGGTTGGTCTAATCACTCTTTTATAATCTTCATTGTTGTACTAGATTGGTCTAAACACTCCTTGATAATCTTCATTGTATGGATTTGAACAAATACTAGGTTGGTCTAAAACTCTATCGGTGTCATAGAAAGACTTCTATCCCATTAAGAATATAGTAGTGCTTACATCTAACTTTGCATAGTTTGTACATTTTCATTTCTAGAAAATTTTGGCGGCACCTACATTTGTTCTCCGAGTGCACCGTGCAAATATTATTATGTGCGATAATAGACCAAAATTAGTAAGTAATAGATAAAAATGCAGAATAATATATGCTTATTGTACATGGAGAACAACAGTACATGCGGCCAAAATTTTCTAGAAACAAACATGCACAGTATATAAAAGTTAGATGTACTACTATTCCTAACCCATCCGTTGGACAGATCTAATAGTTAAGTGCCAATTCTTTCTACTTATACTATGAAGTAAAGCGATACTTTTGAGTATAAAACTTAATTACATACCCAAAATTGAGTCATCTATCTTATATTATAAGTCCAAAAATTGGTAGTAATTATTGGGCGAGGATCTGACTAATGATAATATTTTTTATTCACCTAAAATGGATATATAAATATTATTGTGTTATATATCAGCCTACTAATTTTGAAAAACATATATAATTGTTTGATTAGATCACACTTTTGTTATTTGGGTTTGTGGTTTTATGGTTTCATTTGTATTTATGTATATGCATAAATTTAGGATAATTAATTAGGAAATTAGTATTATTATGTTATTAGGGTTAAGTTAATTAGGGTTATTACATTTAGGGTAAATATTAGGGTTTTTATAGGGCAAACAATAGGGTAATTAGGTTTAGGGTAATAAATAATGCATAATCAATAAATTTACATCATAAATTAAATTAACAAACTGAAAAATACAAAAAGTAAAAAGCTTACCTTAAAAGGGGTGTAGGCAATGATGGTTGGGGGCCAAGAGGAGGTGTCGGTGCTGCTTGAGAAGCTTGCAGCGGCGGCGGGCGTTGTATAAGTGGCAATGAGGAGCGGTCGGATCTTGCGAATAGTTAGGGTGAGCAGTGAGGATAAGAGCCGAGTGGCAATGACGAGCGGCTAGGATGAGGTCCTAGTGCCAAGCGAGGATGAGTAGCACATGGCGGCGACGAGCGGGCTTGTGAGCGCAGCAAGGATAAGCAGCGTACGGCGATGACGAGTGGCCCTGGGACCACGGCGAGCCGCGCATGATGAAATGAGGCTGGTGGCTAGTTCTGGGAGGATGTGGTGAAAAAGGAGGGTTAGGATTTGTTTTGTTAATTAAAGGGTTGGGCCAACAACAGGCGACGAGGACCCATCACCAGTACTCACTGGTGATGGAAGCACAAGCAACGGGCTCATACCCATCGCTAATGAGTACATTGGCGGGGCGTTATTGGCAACAGATGTCGAGCCGTCACTAATGTTAAACATTGGTGACGGGTGGCAGTCATCTATCGTCAATGCGCCTTTTTGCTAGTGTGCCCTGTACTATCCCTCTCTGTGTGTGTGTCTAGATATAAGGCTCCTCACCCTATTTTTATAGTAAAAAAAATCCCTAACTATTTTCAAAAGCCCTAACTTTTACCCTTATTTTGAAGAATCCTAACTATTTTTTCATGATAAAGAAGCCCTCAAATTTTATTTCCGTCTTCATCATTATCCCTTGCCTGTTATCTTTAATTTGTAGAGGGTAAATTTATTAAAATAGGAGAAGATAGTCTAAAGAGCCTAAGTGTTTTCTAAGAAGCCCTAATTTTTATTTTTATTTTTATGCCAATTAAGCCTCTTTCTCTACATTTATACTTTCGTTGCTTTTCCTTCAGAACTCAATATAAGTTATTCCTATTGTTAAAACAATGAGCTTCTAACTCTATAAAAAGGGCTTAGTTGGCCAAAAAATAAAAATAGGGCTTCTTGAAAAAGTGGTAAAACTTAGGGGCTCTTTAGACTATCTTCTCCCTTTCTTAACAAATTTACCCTCTCCAAGTTAAAGGTAGCGGGTAAGGGCTAATGAAGGAGACGGAAATAAAATTTGGGGCTTCTTTGTCATGAAAAAAGTGTGAGGCTTCATAAAAGCAAGGGTAAATGTCAGGGGCTTGTTAGAATATTTTCTCTCAAATCCCATTGCTCTATTTTTTCCAGATAAGACAAACAAATAATTATGCTTTCCAAGAATGATATGAAAAGAGATGGAAACCCTTTGTATTTCTTAAAACACTTTTACTAAAATTGTTGGAGGATCGTTGATAGGCTTTTCATGTCACCAAGTGCACTTCTCTTATGTTCTTGGAGGAAAACAATAAAGTGAATATTCTCATGAACTTTATTTATGCGCCTATTAAGTATTATTTCTACAAGACACTTAATTATATTCAAGTCAATACATATTTCCTTATAATTCTTGGAAGTTGAGTTGTCCGTCTTCTTAAAGAGAGTAAGGATTCTAGAGCAGCCCCCATAGAAGAGGGTGACCTATACCATTTCTGAGAGGTTAGATGGTTAGTTTGGGAATTTCAGTTATTCTATCTATGGTAAATACTAGCCGCTCGTATGGGTGGTCTCTAGTATCCTCCACTATTACCATAATTGTTACATAATCTGAGCCCTTCTTATTGTTTACCCAAACGAAAGGTGGATTTCCCTCAAGAAATTATCTTAAAATTTCCCTAACTATTCTTGTCATCATTAGCCAGGATTTAATCTCAACTTCATTTCACCATCCGTTTGAAGTCCATCAACTTTTGCATCTAATTCGTGTGTTCCCAACAATATTCAATTTTATTTTATGGTATTTTATTTTATTTTATTTTGTGTGATTGGTGGTTACAAAAGATTCTAGATAAAATCAAAGATAGATACATTAACACTTGAAATATCAATTTTCAAATTCTCTGAGTTATCAAATAAGTTACATTCAATCTCCTACATTATAGATGTCAGTCGATTTTGTGGAGTATACATATTAAAAGTGACATCTTCGGGTATGAGTAATTAGGAAATATTTCTCCTTCAGGCTCATTTGGGTCATTAGAGCAATTCAAGTTTTCATCGAGAGCAAGTTGAGAGAGTCCTCGGCTCCTTATACTGACCCAAATCTTGCTACCTAAGATCTTTGATATAAACGCACTAAGTACCTGCTTTGTAAACATAAACTTTAAATCATTGTACATCTCCTTATCTAGATTTACAAGGTTAAAACCACATGCATCCCTTGTTCCTTTGGCATGACACCATCGAACCATAAACATCGCAAAAGCGAAGTAAGTTTTTGTACTATATGCACAAATATCTTCACACTATCTTCTAGTTGTCCATAATATATCACATCACCAAGTATAGGATTTTGGTCTATCGAGCTTGAATAACATTCTTGAGAGAAGGCAGACTATGACACTGAGTTTTGGGTTACTCCTCCTCAATTCCTACAATTAAAATAAACACCCATTTATACAATATTGGTGCATTGTTTTACTTGTGTAGTCTTGCCCTGTGTGAATTCTTATCTCTTTTGATATTGGCAAGCTGGCAAAGATTTTTCTTTCTACCTAATGTTGAACATAATCACAAACGATCGTAAATAATTTAATCTAAATTTCTCCCAAAATTAATTAAAAATAAAATACACGTAACTTACTTCATTTACGACCCATTCGATAAAATATTTTTTATGTATTTTTACAATTTGATTTTGTGCTAACATGTTAGTTATTTCTAACTGCAACACTAGAGATCAATTTCATTTAAATAAAAATGACATATTTATTAATGTTAATTTACTTACTTCTTGTGTTTTCATTGATTTTCGGTTCGCATCAATGCATGAGCCTAGTTCAAGTCCAATCTGGAATAATCTTTGTTCATCTTACTACTTTCATAGAAAGTGCCATCTCTATTACTAATCATGCAATATTTTTTGTGTACACCTCACATATCCGAGAGGCAAACATCATATATTCATTTGCCATGTAACGACTAGCAATCAAACCCTTCGGATGAGGTCGATTACGCATTATGCATTTTAAAAAATCCAAATATCGAAAGAAAACATCAATATCTATGAGTTATTAAGTATAAAGCAATTACATGCTATATAAATGTTAAATTGAATTTTAACTAATCTCTCCATGGGATACATCCAATGATAGTTAACTAGTTCTTCAAATATTACCTCATCTACAAGATGATGTGTAATATGGACCATGACCGTAAAAATAATGGTGGGAAGAATATCACCATTTTGCAAGGGGTTTCATTCATTTCTTCTTCAAGTGCCTTAAATCGTCAACATTGATACTTGTAGAGCATAACTTTCTAAGAAATTGCAGAATTCAATTATAACCTTTGTTTCTTTATCATTAACCATGTTGTTACTGAGTACCACGGAAGCAATTGGTGAAGAATGATATGATAATCATGGGTCTTAAGTCCCAAAAATTTTTGCTTTTTACGGACTTTATTTGAAATATTAGAGCATTAACCATCTAGTGACATCACCGATTTGAGGATCTCATAGAATCTCTACATCTCAACCTTTGACATCAATGCGAGATGAAGGCAACTCAAATTTGGGATCGGCGACTTGTTGTGCTGGATCATGTCGGATGTTCAATGCATTCAAGTCTCGCCGAGCCCTTAAATCGTCCTTTGATTTCTTACAATCCTGGGATGGATAATAGGTTGTCACATATATTCTTTTCAATATGCATTATGTCTAAGTTGTGGCCGGTTTTAATCTTTCATTAGTAAAGGCTGAAAGAAGATACTAAATTTTGTCCATCCCTGCGCCAATTCCTCAGCTTCTATGTCGTCTAAAATCTGCACTTGTCTCTTTCGTTTCGGTGCCCTCTTCATGATGGAAATGCATCTTAGAGTGAGAATATCCTCTTTTGTAAGTCAGTTCTTTCCGAAATTGACTTTAGAACATCCCTCAAACAAGTTTACAATCTCAACTCCAGTCATTATACATAGCTTCCCTCTTTTCTCTTTTTGGCTATCAAAAATTTTCACCCAGTTTTTACCCTTGTATTTATGTCCCTTTCATAACTATCTTCTGTTAAGCCAATAACACATCTTTCCAATGTGCTGTAAATGAAAGCTTCCAAAGTTTGGACCACATACAGGACAAGCATATGTTGCTTTTATAGACCAACCGAAGAGATTAGCATAAGTTGGAAAACTATTAATCTTCCACATAAGAATAGCACGGAGATTGAACAACTCATAGGAAAATGCATCATATGTTTGGACCCCTCAATTAAAGGCTCCATGAACACATCTATGTCGTTACGGTGAGTGCTTGCACGATATTAGTAATGAAAGGATCACATACGGTTGCTTCATACAAAGTTCGGTGATAAATTATAAGGCATTAACACAATTGGCCAAGTAGACCAACCGAACTCCTAATGCAACACAAGTTGAATCTGTAAGCTAGATTGACCGAGTCGACATTCCTATACTTTGTGGCAAACTAGGGAAAAGATTGATCTACATGCTTCCATGCCTCTGCATTATTTGGATGTCTTAGTTTACCATCATCTACACGTTATTCCTTCGCCACTATATATTTTTAGTGTGTCTTTAGTTATATACAACCACTATAACCTAGGCACTAAAGGAAAATATCGGTGCTAGAATTTTCTTCCTGGCTGCTTCACCAACTCATCTCTATTTTATACTAAAGTGTGTGTATGCTTTCTCCAGACACTCCATACCTGGACATTCCTCAAGTTTCTCGTTATCCTTATAATATAGGATACAATCATTAGGACACATAGATCTTATTATAATCTAAGCCCGGGCTAACGATCTTATTCACATCATAACACTTTTCGGTATGCTATTCTCTTCATCCGGTACCTTGCGCTTGATAAATTAAGAAGCTTTTGAAAATATTTATCGCCATTTCACTGAGGGTCTTAATAGGCATCGGTTAAAGAATAAATGACAATCTACTATACTCGGTGCAACCGTATAGATCCTTCTCGTCATCTTCCACTAACTTCATTAAACTTTTAAAGCCTATGGTATCATGCACATCTTCAGCATTTTCATCACCTTCTACATCTTTGGGAACTTAATCCTCCGATTATACGTATTTCGGCACCTAGGGTGCCATAATTAATAATACTTACCGCAATATCATTAAAGCGCTGCCCATGTATCGTCCATCCTCACATTTATATTTTCGTCACCGGTTCAATATCTTGGCCTTCCCTTGAAATTCCCAATATTTATAATTTTATCAAATTCCCATCTTTCTAAGTGTTTTCGTATAGCAACTCCCACCAAACCCATGTTTCGCACATACTACATGAACAACATAGCAAATTATTCATTGACTTCCTCAGATTCGCATACGCATACTAAAGGAAGGCTTCTCATTCATCTCGATATCGAATGTCACCTCCCTTTCTTCTTTTCATAATAGGAATATCAATCCACGACTTGTCAAGAACTTCTCGCCATGTGAGGTATAATTAATAATTATTATAATATCTCAAAAATCGCAGTTGTTTGATAGTCTTCATTCTAGTTGATTTGAACAAATCTGAGGTTGGTCTAATCACTCTTTTATAATCTTCATTGTTGTACTAGATTGGTCTAAACACTCCTTGATAATCTTCATTGTATGGATTTGAACAAATACTAGGTTGGTCTAAAACTCTATCGGTGTCATAGAAAGACTTCTATCCCATTAAGAATATAGTAGTGCTTACATCTAACTTTGCATAGTTTGTACATTTTCATTTCTAGAAAATTTTGGCGGCACCTACATTTGTTCTCCGAGTGCACCGTGCAAATATTATTATGTGCGATAATAGACCAAAATTAGTAAGTAATAGATAAAAATGCAGAATAATATATGCTTATTGTACATGGAGAACAACAGTACATGCGGCCAAAATTTTCTAGAAACAAACATGCACAGTATATAAAAGTTAGATGTACTACTATTCCTAACCCATCCGTTGGACAGATCTAATAGTTAAGTGCCAATTCTTTCTACTTATACTATGAAGTAAAGCGATACTTTTGAGTATAAAACTTAATTACATACCCAAAATTGAGTCATCTATCTTATATTATAAGTCCAAAAATTGGTAGTAATTATTGGGCGAGGATCTGACTAATGATAATATTTTTTATTCACCTAAAATGGATATATAAATATTATTGTGTTATATATCAGCCTACTAATTTTGAAAAACATATATAATTGTTTGATTAGATCACACTTTTGTTATTTGGGTTTGTGGTTTTATGGTTTCATTTGTATTTATGTATATGCATAAATTTAGGATAATTAATTAGGAAATTAGTATTATTATGTTATTAGGGTTAAGTTAATTAGGGTTATTACATTTAGGGTAAATATTAGGGTTTTTATAGGGCAAACAATAGGGTAATTAGGTTTAGGGTAATAAATAATGCATAATCAATAAATTTACATCATAAATTAAATTAACAAACTGAAAAATACAAAAAGTAAAAAGCTTACCTTAAAAGGGGTGTAGGCAATGATGGTTGGGGGCCAAGAGGAGGTGTCGGTGCTGCTTGAGAAGCTTGCAGCGGCGGCGGGCGTTGTATAAGTGGCAATGAGGAGCGGTCGGATCTTGCGAATAGTTAGGGTGAGCAGTGAGGATAAGAGCCGAGTGGCAATGACGAGCGGCTAGGATGAGGTCCTAGTGCCAAGCGAGGATGAGTAGCACATGGCGGCGACGAGCGGGCTTGTGAGCGCAGCAAGGATAAGCAGCGTACGGCGATGACGAGTGGCCCTGGGACCACGGCGAGCCGCGCATGATGAAATGAGGCTGGTGGCTAGTTCTGGGAGGATGTGGTGAAAAAGGAGGGTTAGGATTTGTTTTGTTAATTAAAGGGTTGGGCCAACAACAGGCGACGAGGACCCATCACCAGTACTCACTGGTGATGGAAGCACAAGCAACGGGCTCATACCCATCGCTAATGAGTACATTGGCGGGGCGTTATTGGCAACAGATGTCGAGCCGTCACTAATGTTAAACATTGGTGACGGGTGGCAGTCATCTATCGTCAATGCGCCTTTTTGCTAGTGTGCCCTGTACTATCCCTCTCTGTGTGTGTGTCTAGATATAAGGCTCCTCACCCTATTTTTATAGTAAAAAAAATCCCTAACTATTTTCAAAAGCCCTAACTTTTACCCTTATTTTGAAGAATCCCCTAACTATTTTTTTCATGATAAAGAAGCCCTCAAATTTTATTTCCGTCTTCATCATTATCCCTTGCCTGTTATCTTTAATTTGTAGAGGGTAAATTTATTAAAATAGGAGAAGATAGTCTAAAGAGCCTAAGTGTTTTCTAAGAAGCCCTAATTTTTATTTTTATTTTTATGCCAATTAAGCCTCTTTCTCTACATTTATACTTTCGTTGCTTTTCCTTCAGAACTCAATATAAGTTATTCCTATTGTTAAAACAATGAGCTTCTAACTCTATAAAAAGGGCTTAGTTGGCCAAAAAATAAAAATAGGGCTTCTTGAAAAAGTGGTAAAACTTAGGGGCTCTTTAGACTATCTTCTCCCTTTCTTAACAAATTTACCCTCTCCAAGTTAAAGGTAGCGGGTAAGGGCTAATGAAGGAGACGGAAATAAAATTTGGGGCTTCTTTGTCATGAAAAAAGTGTGAGGCTTCATAAAAGCAAGGGTAAATGTCAGGGGCTTGTTAGAATATTTTCTCTCAAATCCCATTGCTCTATTTTTTCCAGATAAGACAAACAAATAATTATGCTTTCCAAGAATGATATGAAAAGAGATGGAAACCCTTTGTATTTCTTAAAACACTTTTACTAAAATTGTTGGAGGATCGTTGATAGGCTTTTCATGTCACCAAGTGCACTTCTCTTATGTTCTTGGAGGAAAACAATAAAGTGAATATTCTCATGAACTTTATTTATGCGCCTATTAAGTATTATTTCTACAAGACACTTAATTATATTCAAGTCAATACATATTTCCTTATAATTCTTGGAAGTTGAGTTGTCCGTCTTCTTAAAGAGAGTAAGGATTCTAGAGCAGCCCCCATAGAAGAGGGTGACCTATACCATTTCTGAGAGGTTAGATGGTTAGTTTGGGAATTTCAGTTATTCTATCTATGGTAAATACTAGCCGCTCGTATGGGTGGTCTCTAGTATCCTCCACTATTACCATAATTGTTACATAATCTGAGCCCTTCTTATTGTTTACCCAAACGAAAGGTGGATTTCCCTCAAGAAATTATCTTAAAATTTCCCTAACTATTCTTGTCATCATTAGCCAGGATTTAATCTCAACTTCATTTCACCATCCGTTTGAAGTCCATCAACTTTTGCATCTAATTCGTGTGTTCCCAACAATATTCAATTTTATTTTATGGTATTTTATTTTATTTTATTTTGTGTGTTTTCTTTTGTGTAGGAACTTGGAGCTTGAAGATCAAGAGTTGAAGATTCAAGATTGAAGAATTGCCTCCAACGAGGCTTTGCATTGCTTTTATGTGGGTAACTTCTCCATCTAGTATTTTCAATTCCACCCTTTAGATAGTTCATATACATTAGAGACAATTAGGATAAAAATAAAAAAATTTTTTTTCCCCTTGTCAATCTCTAATAAACTTCATTTTTTTTATTGTCGACCATAATAAAAAATAAAAGATTTTATTTTTGCATCCTTTTAGTTGCTTTTAATTCTTAGGGTTGCATTTCATATAATAGTAGGAATTCACCAAGTGATTTGAGCATCTTGATTTGGCACACACTTGAAAATATCTTAAGGGCAAAACCCATTAATCAAGATAAGGTGAGGGATTTCATCACCCTTTCCTTAGCCCAAAATCACTAATTCCTCACTACACATACCCAAGCCTCTTAAAATTGATTAGACGTTGGCCCCTAAGGATTGAGCTCATTAAGGAACAATAATTTCTTAAGTGAACCGTCCAAGTTTATTTGGATTAATTGGTGTCTAAGGCAAGGTTTAGGGGTTATGTAAGGCCCAAAGGAAAGAGGTACTTAATTGATCTTTGATCTCCTCTAGTACTATCCTTACCAAGCACCCCAAGTAAACTTTGATCTTTTCACTAAGGGAATTTTGGGTAGGAGCTGGTCTAAGTCAACTTTAGGCTTAACCCTAGAGTTAGGGTGATTGGAAAGTGATTGTCTTGATTTATTTTAGTTAGTTTTTCCCTATTTTTCTTATCATCTTCTTAACTTTTTCTCTTATCCTTTTTCAAATAAATTTTTTTTTGATTTTGGTGTATGCAAACTAGGGTTAGGGATAATACTAATCGCTTAATCGTTTTGATTCATCTCTTGAACCAAACGAAATGGCTAATACCAACCCACCTGTTCTTCAAGATGTTTGTTACCCCACTAGAAATGCAATCCCTCTTGCATAAAACTCCCCGAGGTAAATGGAACCAATTTTGAACTTCGACCGCATTTCATAAACATGCTTCCCAAATTCTTAGAGTCGAAACCGAAGACGATACATCTTTATCTCCGAATTTGAAGAAGTTTGCCTCATGATCAAGATGAGGGACTTAACTGAAGATGATCAAACTCCATTTATTCCATTTGCCCTTAAGGACAAAGCCAAAAATGGTCAGATAGCTTGCCCACGATTCCATCTCAACTTGGGGTGAATTTGTAACAGTTTTTCGAAAAATTCTTTCCTATCCACAAAACAATCAAGCTTAGAAACAACATTCAAAATTTTAAAATTATCCCGGGAGAACCTTTTTGGAAGTATTTCGACAAATTCAAAGATCTTGTTATCCAATGTCCTCACCATGGTCTTGAAAAGTGGCGATTATGCCAAATCATTTATGAAGGATTGGATTATTCTTCAAAAACTTCCTTAGAGTCAATGTGTCAAGGGGATTTCATGAAGAAAAATGCCGATGAAGCTTGGGACTTTTTAGAGAATTTATCCGAGAAAACTATGCAGTGGGAACACTGTGATTTATCAGTTACCCAATCCAGTTCTAGAGGTCCTTCCTTAGAGTCAAACATAGCCTCTGAAGCTAAGTTGGCTACAATTCTATGCAGGTTAGAAACTTTAGAAACCAAAGAACGAGCTCGGCTCAAATCAATCAAGTTCGCCTCAAAGTTGTCATAATCGTTTTCTACGCCCATGCTTGAGCAATGTCCACTCTTAGGAAATACTCAATCTCTAGAGTGATGAATGCTGATTCCAAAGATCCGACATGATCTATTTTCTCCAACCTATAATCCGGGTTGGAGAAATCATCGAATTTTGCATGGAATCGTGGTAATTTCTCTGAAATCAAAATTTTACTCCTCTTCAAACCAACAATTCCCTAGGGGCAACGCAGTTTCTTTCAGTTCTCAAACCAATTTTCCACAATCAAATCAGTCATTTCCAAATCAGTTTCCTCATCATCAATCTACAAATCATATTCCTTCAAATGTTGAGAAACGTCTTAATGTGTTGGAAAGAGGTTTGGAAGCCTTGATTAAAACCTCTACACGACTAACTTGTTGACTCAAACATCTAACACGATGAACTCCTTTATGCAATCAACAGGACAAATTCTCAACTCCAACACTCAAGCCATAGCTAGATTAGAAACCCAGCTTGGTCAACTAGCTAGCGCTATAAGTGAGAGAGAGAAAGGATCATTTCCGAGTCAACCCGTGACCAATCCAAAGAACGGGGTCAAGTTCAATTTTTCAAGATCAAGTGAATGCAATCCATTCCACAAATGTAACTGTGTTAATAATCAAGTCCTTCGAATCCAGAGAATTACGTTGAATACATGCATCTTGAAGCCAACATTTGATGAACCCTTTGTCAATGAACTTAGATTTTTAGAAAATAGAAAACAACAAGATTTCATTTTAATGAAATTTTTGTTAATAACGAATCTAAGTTCAAAAGCATACAACCATTAATACCTACCTTTCATTGTCGCACACATCACTAAAAACCACGAAATTTTTGGAATTTAAGCACATCATTGATTATATCATTTTGAAATTCTTTAAATTTCGGGTAGAATTTTCAGCATTAAGGTAGGATTTAATGTAGAATGTGAGCTTCTCATGTTTCATCTTTTATTCTACATTTTTATTTTTTAGTCCCACAATAATAATAAAAGAATTTATTCTTCTCTCATGTGAGAGTTTCTTGTTCTTTTCAAAAAAAAAAAAAACATATGAAGAAAAAAAAGAGAGAATAAATTTTTGACTTCACCTTCTCATACCAAAGGTAATTACAGAATTTTGTCATTGTTCGAAGTCAACCGAACAAATGTAAGTGCTTCCATTCTTATCTGTTTTACTTTGTGCATAATAGAATTTGCATTGAGGACAATGCAAAATTTAGGTGGGGTGGGAATTAGTCATTTTATCTTTATCTTATCTTTTTTTTTTCCTCTTTTCTTACTATTTTTTATGTCATTTTTTTCTCTTTTCATCATCAAAAAAATCACTTGCCAACTTAATAGAGTTGATTAATAATTGATTTATTTGATAGAATTTAAGTCTTCTAATCCTTAGTTAGTTCTATACTCAAGTTTACCTTTTATGATAACTCCAAATAAATTTCTTAAGAAATGATTTTCAAGTAGTATACTTTACTTAAGTTTTAACTTAGATTTTTAATTAAAGTAATGGAATTTTTGCATGCCTAACTTAGAGTTGAAAATAATTTTTCAAGTTGTCTTGATCCAAATATTGTTCAGAATATATATACATATACACATATATATATATTATACTAACTTAACAAAAAGAAGAAAATTTCTCTTAAAATCATTGGTGGTTCTATTTTACTAAGCCTAAGTTGACTGAGTAATTAAGCCCGAGGAGTATTTTTATGCTTAATGACCTAAGCCCAATTGGGTTGGGATTCATTGGCCCAAAACTCGCTAAATGGTCACTTAGAAAGCCCGATTAAAAGAACAAAACCACCAAGGAATAAAGAGTTAAATAAATAAATAAATAAATAAATATTTTGTCATACTAATCATGTTTTTATATATAGTTATATTTGTATATGTTCTTGAAAAATTAAATGGATTTAAAGACTTGAAGTTTGTTTAAAACAAAGAGTTAGCATGTTCTTTTCAAAACTTTCAAATTAAAATTTTGAGTTAAACTTGGTTTTGTATAACTATAATGAAAGGATTTTCTTAAGAAAATTACCTTGGAGTTATGATAAAACGTTTTCTTGAGTATTAACCAACTTCAATTGGAATGTTTGAAGATATCAAATGAATTAATTATTTTATTAACTTCTTTAAATTGGCAAGTTGACTGAATTTTGTGGGTATATTCATGCAAACCCTCACGAGACTACAACTCGCCCACTAGGGTAACCTAGGGTTTAAAGGCTTGTTGTATGTGCTAAATACAACCGCCATTCGCGAAAGTGAGTTAGGTTTTCTTTTTATTTTCTTTGCTAGAGGACTAGCAAAAGTTTAGGTGTGGGGTATTTGATTATCACATTTTAATTACATTTTTATACCCTTATTACCTATGTTATATGAATAACGATATTAATAATAATCATTTTATCTTATTTTGAGGCTAATAAAGAAATAATGAATAAAAGCCCAAATGACTCAAATTCTCTGAATTTCTACCAATATTTGAAGCCCAAATCAAGACAAACAAAGGCCCAAGATACCAAATTGATCCAAGAGAAATTCGTGAAGAAAAATCAAGAAAAGACAAATTCGGTTGGGAACCAATCGGTTGACCAACCGTTATAATCATATTAACCGATCGCCAACCGATCGGTTCCCAACAATTCGAATTAATGGTGGATTTCTTCCTTTTGGCTAGGTTTGATCCAATGGTTCACATCAACTCCGTTGGGCTATAAATAGGGTGAAGGTGAGTGTTTTGAGTGTGAAATATTTTGTAAAACTCCATTTGGAGAGGAGGGTCACTCTTCATTGAGAAGACCTTCCAAAATTGTAACTTTGTTACACAATAAATGAAATGTTTCACTTCTTCAATTTCTTTCTCTTCTTCTAATCCAAGAACCAAAAGGAGGATTAGATTAAGATCAGAGTTGTTGGTTTCTATTTTATTTCTTTTTATTTTCTTCTTTATTTTCTTGTTTGTAGAATAGATTTACTTTCATGCAATTTACTTTCTTGCAATTTACTTTCATGCAATTTAATTCCTTGCAATTTACTTTCATGCAATGTATTTAATTCTTGTATTTACTTCCTAGAATAGATTTTTCTTTCTTTTAATTCACATTGAGGCTAGAACCTCTAGGGAATTACCCTTTTCTAAGTGTGGAGCTAATACTGTGGGATCCCTAGAGATTGTTTGAAACTAGCTAACAAATCCAACTCATTTTCATGAGATTGAGATAAGCTAAGTGGAGCTACTCTAGATTCCTCATATCTTTAATTAATCCTCCATACTTTACCTTCTTTATTTTCCTCTTATCCTTGTTTTTCATTTGTTTGTTATTTTCCTTTATTTTGATTTCATTGATTTTACTTCTCTCTCAATCTCATATTACCTCCATGTGCATATAATCTCAAACCTAGTTTTGTTGTTATTTGCACATAACCACAACCACATTCTCAACCTCATTTTCTCCTCTTTTGCACATAATCCACAATCCACTCTCTTTTATCTCTCCACATCCACTTTCACCATTTTCTTACTTTCATTTTATTTGAATAACTCCTAATTGTCGCGCGCATAATTTGAGAACCAAAACTTGAACAAAACTCTTCCTACTTCCCGTTCCTCGTGGGATCGATAATCTTTTATACTATAACTTGATAAAGGTTGTATACTTGCAACTAAGGAGGTAATCATTTATTTCCCATCAAGTTTTTGACATCATAGTCAAGGCATCCTGTGATATATTAAATTTCAAATTATTTCAAGCAATGTATGAAACTAGTGACATAAGTTAAGATTTAAAAATTTGATCATGCCGCATTCTCACTCAAATACTTATGCTCGATCCGCGCATAGGGAGTAGCTCCTAGAAAGTTATCGTATTTCTTCAAAGTATGATTCTCCGATTCCGTCTTACATTTATCCCTCAAAATAAAATAAATTGTTAGTATGTGTGATGGTAATATCATAAATAAAATATAACTCACCTTTTATCACCCTCCCACTTGACAATGAGAGTCATCCAATTATATGGAGAAGCCCTCTTATCAAGCTCATACGTCCTCTACCAATCCATGTTTATATCCATAAAGTATTTTTTTCTTGAGTTTATTCTTCTACCCTCAAATCATCATGCTCACCCAAGGCATTACATAATCCTAAGATTCTGGGTTTTCCTCAAGACAATAATGATCCAACAAATTACATGTGGAAAAAACGTACACAATAAGAATAATCAAATAAATAGTAAATGAAAGAAGCAATATAACATATAATTACCATGTGCCTATCCAAGACTTTCTTTATGCCCTTCCATTCTCGTTCTTCAAAATTATGAGCAATGTTGATGGAGGTTAGGTCTGTGATTAAATAGTCGATCAAATTATTAAACTTGACAGCATAATCCCCAACCGGAACGTTGTCCCTACACCACTCCAAAATGGCCCGCTAAATTTTGGGAGGTAGTTTGGTACCTTCCTCACTCCCATGCCGCCTCAGCTTCTCATAGTCCTTCTTACCTACAAAGACATAGAGAAATAAATTTCTTACAAATGTAAATAACCAAATAATTATGAAAGCTTACTAATTTACATGATATTATTACCATTTTCCCTCAATTGATTTTCCATCACCTTGTTGAGCCTCCGCTTTATCGTATGATCTTCATTCTAATTTTGTCTCTCCTCCTTTGTAGTTTCTCTCACTTTTTTGCAATGCATTAGCTTTTTGGGTAAGGGAATGTGAGCTACCACTAGAGTCCATGGCGAGACATCCACTCTTTTATCTCTCCACATCCACTTTCACCATTTTCTTACTTTCATTTTATTTGAATAACTCCTAATTGTCAGCATAATTTGAGAACCAAAACTTGAACAAAACTCTTCCTACTTCCCGTTCCTCGTGGGATCGATAATCTTTTATACTATAACTTGATAAAGGTTGTATACTTGCAACTAAGGAGGTAATCATTTATTTCCCATCAAGTTTTTGACATCATAGTCAAGGCATCCTGTGATATATTAAATTTCAAATTATTTCAAGCAATGTATGAAACTAGTGACATAAGTTAAGATTTAAAAATTTGATCATGCCGCATTCTCACTCAAATACTTATGCTCGATCCGCGCATAGGGAGTAGCTCCTAGAAAGTTATCGTATTTCTTCAAAGTATGATTCTCCGATTCCGTCTTACATTTATCCCTCAAAATAAAATAAATTGTTAGTATGTGTGATGGTAATATCATAAATAAAATATAACTCACCTTTTATCACCCTCCCACTTGACAATGAGAGTCATCCAATTATATGGAGAAGCCCTCTTATCAAGCTCATACGCCCTCTACCAATCCATGTTTATATCCATAAAGTATTTTTTCTTGAGTTTATTCTTCTACCCTCAAATCATCATGCTCACCCAAGGCATTACATAATCCTAAGATTCTGGTTTTCCTCAAGACAATAATGATCCAACAAATTACATGTGGAAAAATTTTAATAAGAATAATCAAATAAATAGTAAATGAAAGAAGCAATATTATAATTACCATGAGCTTATCTCAGATTTTTTTATGCCCGTCCATTCTAGTTCTTCAAAATTATGAGCAATGCTGATGGAGGTTGGGTCTATGATTAAATAGTTGATCAAATTATTAAACTTGACAAAGATAATCCCCAATAGGAGCGTTGTCCCTACACCACTCCAAAATGGCCCGCTAAATTTTGGGAGGTAGTTTGGTACCTTCCTCACACCCATTGTCGCCCCAGCTTGTCATAGTCCTTCTTACCTAGAAAGATAGAGAGAAATAAATATCTTACAAACTTAAATAATCAAATAACTATGAAAGCTCACTAATAGACACGATATTATTACCCTTTTCCCTCAATTGATTTTCCATCACCTTGTTGAGCCTCCGCTTTATCGTATGATCTTCATTCTAATTTTGTCTCTCCTCCTTTGTAGTTTCTCTCACTTTTTTGCAATGCATTAGCTTTTTGGGTAAGGGAATGTGAGCTACCACTAGAGTCCATGGCAGAGACATGCAATCTTTGAATGAGAAGATCCGAACATAGTCTCATGTTGGATCTCGTCGGCATTAGATCCATCACATGCATCATCTGCAAAAGAACAAATTATTAAATGTGAAATAAATATATATAAAGAATATAAAATATTGATGAACTTAAAAGTAAAAATTAATACCTAGATCAGGCGATGAGTCCAGATGATGTGATGGATGCATAAGTGATGTATGCTCCTACAATATCTAACAAAGTAATATATATAACATGAGTAAAAAATTTCTCAATGGACCTAATTCAATTAAGCAAATTAATACCTTCCACGGGCGATGATCCGTGTAGAGTTAATGGACTCAAAGAAGGTCGTGAGGATGTTCCTGCATAAATAAACAAAACAATAAATACAATGTATGCATATGTTTATCACGAATAGAATATCTTTGAACAAATTAATACTTATACCTGACGACGACCCTGCTCGATCTCAGGAAACTTCTTCAACTCGTTTTATCCTTTAGCTCATCTGCAAGTTAAATTGTTTATACACACACACACACACACACACACACACACACACACACACACACACATATAACTTAAATTTTTATTCAATACATGCTAGGAAAATAGGTGAATGTTTATAATTGCATTGATAAAATCAAAGATAGATACATTAACACTTGAAATATCAATTTTCAAATTCTACAGTTATCAAATAAGTTACATTCAATCTCCTACATTATAGATGTCAGGTCGATTTTATGGAGTATACATATTAAAAGTGACATCTTGCGGGTATGAGTAATTAGGAAATTTTTCTCCTTCAGGCTCATTTGGGTCATTAGAGCAATTCACGTTTTCATCGAGAGCAAGTTGAACAAGAGTCCTCGGCTCCTTATACAATACGACCCAAATCTTCGGCTACCTAAGATCTTTGATATAAATGCACTAAGTACCCTGCTTTGTAAACATAAACTTTAAATCATGGTACATCTCCTTATCTAGATTTACAAGGTTAAAACCACATGCATCCCTTGTTCCTTTGGCATGACACCATCGAACCATAAACATCGCAAAACTAAGTAAGTTTTTTGTACTATATGCACATAATATCTTCACACTATCTTCTAGTTGTCCATAATATATCACATCACCAAGTATAGGATTTTGGTCTATCGAGCTTGAATAACATTCTTGAGAGAAGGCAGCTATGACACTACAGTTTTGGGTTACTCTCTCCTCCTCAATTCCTACCTGTTAAAATAAACACCCATTTACACAATATTGGCTGCATTGTTTTACTGTGTAGTGCTGGCCCTGTGTGTGAATTCTTATCTCTCTTGATATTGGCAAACTGGCAAAGATTTTTCTTTCTACCTAATGTTGAACATAATCACAAATGATCGTAAATAATTTAATCTAAACTTCTCCCAAAATTAATTAAAAATAAAATACACGTAACTTACTTCATTTACGACCCATTCGATAAAATATTTTTTTATGTATTTTTACAATTTGATTTTGTGCTAACATGTTAGTTATTTCTAACTGCAACACTAGAGATCAATTTCATTTAAATAAAAAATGACATATTTATTAATGTTAATTTACTTACTTCTTGTGTTTTTCATTGATTTTCAGGTTCTGCAATACGAATGCATGAGCCTAGTTCAAGTCCAATCTGGAATAATCTTTGTTCATCTTAGTACTTTCATAGAAAGTGCCATCTCTATTACTAATATGTGCAATATTTTTTGTCTGTACACCTCACATATACCGAGAGGCAAACATCATATATTCATTTGCCATGTAACGACTAGCAATCAAACCCTTCGGATGAGGTCGACACGATTATGCATTTTAAAAATCCAAATATCGAAAGAAAACATCAATATCTATGAGTTATTAAGTATAAAGCAATTACATGCTATATAAATGTTAAATTGAATTTTAACTAATCTCTCCATGGGATACATCCAACGATAGTTAACTAGTTCTTCAAATATTACCTCATCTACAAGATGATGTGTAATATGGACCATGACCGTAAAAATAATGGTGGGAAGAATATCACCATTTTGCAAGGGGTTTCATTCATTTCTTCTTCAAGTGCCTTAAATCGTCAACATTGATACTTGTAGAGCATAACTTTCTAAGAAATTCGCAGAATTCAATTATAACCTTTGTTTCTTTATCATTAACCATGTTGTTACGAAGTACCACCGGAAGCAATTGGTGAAGAATGATATGATAATCATGGGTCTTAAGTCCTAAAAATTTTTGCTTTTTTACCTGGACTTTATTTGAAATATTAGAGCAGTAACCATCTAGTGACATCACCGATTTGAGGATCTCATAGAATCTCTACATCTCAACCTTTGACATCGTAATGCGAGATGAAGGCAACTCAAATTTTCCATCAGCGACTTGTTGTGCTTGCAGATCATGTCAGATGTTCAATGCATTCAAGTCTCACCGAGCCCTTAAATCGTCCTTTGATTTCTTACAATCCTGTAGGATTGTGGATAATAGGTTGTCACATATATTCTTTTCAATATGCATTATGTCTAAGTTGTGTCAGATTTTAATCTTTCATTAGTAAAGGAACTGAAAGAAGATACTAAATTTTGTCCATCCTGTCGCCAATTCCTCAGCTTCTATGTCGTCTAAAATCTACACTTGTCTCTTTCGTTTGATTGCCCTCTTCATGATGGAAATGCATCTTAGAGTGAGAATATCCTCTTTGTAAGTCGGTTCTTTCGAAATTGACTTTAGAACATCCCTCAAACAAGTTTACAATCTCAACTCCGTCATTATACATAGCTTCCTCTTTTCTCTTTTTGGCTATCAAAATTTTTCACCCAGTTTTTACCCTTGTATTTATGTCCCTTTCATAACTATCTTCTGTTAAGCCAATAACACATCTTTCCAATGTGCTGTAAATGAAAGCTTCCAAAGTTTGGACCACATACAGGACAAGCATATGTTGCTTTTATAGACCAACCGAAGAGATTAGCATAAGTTGGAAAACTATTAATCTTCCACATAAGAATAGCACGGAGATTGAACAACTCATAGGAAAATGCATCATATGTTTGGACCCCCTCAATTAAAGGCTCCATGAACACATCTATGTCGTTACTAGGTGAGTGCTTGCCTGATATTAGTAATGAAAGGATCACATACGGTTGCTTCATACAAAGTTCAGGTGATAAATTATAAGGCATTAACACAATTGGCCAAGTAGACCAACCCGAACTCATAATGCAACACAAGTTGAATCTGTCGCTAGATAGACCGAGTCTGACATTCCTGTACTTTGTGGCAAACTAGGGAAAAGATTGATCTACATGCTTCCATGCCTCTACATTAGCTGGATGTCTTAGTTTACCATCATCTACACGTTATTCCTTACGCCACTATATATTTTTAGCTGTGTCTTTAGTTATATACAACCACTATAACCTAGGCACTAAAGGAAAATATCGGAGTACCTTAGCTAGAATTTTCTTCTGCTGCTTCACCAACTCATCTCTATTTTGTACTAAAGTGTGTGTATGCTTTCTCCTACGAGACACTCCATACCCTGGACATTCCTCAAGTTTCTCATTATCCTTATAATATAGGATACAATCATTAGGACACACATAGATCTTATTATAATCTAAGCCCAGAGCGCTAACGATCTTATTCACATCATAACACTTTTCTGGTATGCTATTCTCTTCATCCAGAATTACCTTGCGCAGTAACTTAAGAAGCTTTTGAAAATATTTATCTGCCATTTCGCTGAGGGTCTTAATAGGCATCAGTTAAAGAATAAATGACAATCTACTATACTCAGTGCAACCATCGTATAGATCTTTCTCGTCATCTTCCACTAACTTCATTAAACTTTTAAAGCCTATGGTATCATGCACATATTCAGCATTTTCATCACCTTCTACATCTTTGGGAACTTCGGCATCCTCCAGTACTTCTGTATTTTCGGCACCTAGGGTGAAATAATTAATAATACTTACCGCAATATCATTAAACGCTGCCCATGTATCGTCCATCCTCACATTTATATTTTGTCAAATTTGGTTCAATATCTTGGCCTTCCCTTGAAATTCCCAATATTTATAATTTTATCAAATTCCCATCTTTCTAAGTGTTTTCAGATAGCAACTCTATCCACCAAACCCATGTTTACGCACATACTACATGAACAACATAGCAAATTATTCATTGACTTCCTCAGTTAAGCATCGCATACTAAAGGAAGGCTTCTCATTCATCTCGATACCGAATGTCACCTCCTTTCTTCTTTTCATAATAGGAATATCAATCCACGACTTGTCAAGAACTTCTCGTGATCTCAGATGTGAGGTATAATTAATAATTATTTTAATATCTCAAAAATCGCACTTTGTTTGATAGTCTTCATTCTAGTTGATTTGAACAAATACGAGGTTGGTCTAATCACTCTTTTATAATCTTCATTGTTGTACTAGATTGGTCTAAACACTCCTTGATAATCTTCATTGTATGGATTTGAACAAATACTAGGTTGGTCCAAAACTCTATCGGTTGTCATAGGAAGGCTTCTATCCCATTAAGAATATAGTAGTGCTTACATCTAACTTTGCATAGTTTGTACATTTTCATTTCTAGAAAATTTTGGCAGCACCTACACGCTGTTCTCCGAGTGCACTGTACAAATATTATTATGTGTATCGATAATAGACCAAAATCAGTAAGTAATAGATAAAAATGCAGAATAACATATGCTTATTGTACATGGAGAACAACGAGTACATGCGGCCAAAATTTTCTAGAAACAAACATGCACAAAGTATACAAAGTTAGATGTACGCACTACTATATTCCTAACCCATCCGGACTGGACAGATCTAATAGTTAAGTGCCAATTCTTTCTACTTATACTATGAAGTAAACGATACTTTTTGAGTATAAAACTTAATTACATACCCAAAATTGAGTCATCTATCTTATATTATAAGTCCAAAAATTGGTAGTAATTATTGGACGAGGATCTACTGACTAATGATAATTTTTTTATTCACCTAAAATGGATATATAAATATTATTGTGTTATATATCAGCCTACTAATTTTGAAAACATATATAATTGTTTGATTAAATAACACTTGTTATTTGGGTTTGTGGTTTTATGGTTTCATTTGTATTTATGTATATGCATAAATTTAGGATAATTAATTAGGAAATTAGTATTATTATGTTATTAGGGTTAAGTTAATTAGGGTTATTACATTTAGGGTAAATATTAGGGTTTTTTATAGGGCAAACAATAGGGTAATTAGGTTTAGGGTAATCAATAATGCATAATTAATAAATTTACATCATAAATTAAATTAACAAACTGAAAAATACAAAAAAGTGAAAAAGCTTACCTTAAAAGGAGGTGTAGGCAATGAGTACATTGGGGTGTTATTGGCAACAGATGTCGAGTCGTCACTAATGTTAAACATTGGTGACGGTGGCACCGTCACAAATACCCCATCGTCAATGCCTTTTTACTAGTGTGCCCCCTATGTTTCTCTCCTCTGTGTGTGTGTCCAGATATAAGGCTCCTCACCCTATTTTTATAGTAAAAAAAAAAAAAAAAAAAAAACATTTAGTCAGCCATTTTTTCTAGACTAATTCTCATCTTGATAATGTTTATAGCTTCAACAATATTTAAAACCTTTACAGATGGTATGTTGTTACAGAACCTCCATTTAGTCTTCCATGGACAAGAACCAATTTAATCCCTCTAAAACAAGTTGGTGGAGCCTAAGAATTGGCCTCTTAGGGGTTCTTTGGATAGGCAAAAATTGATGGAAATCCCTTAGAAAATAATTGACAACCCCATATAGAAGTACTTCCCCAAAAAAAAAAACTATTTTTCCTATTTGGATGGCCTCAAGAAATGACAAGGAGATTTCCCAAAAAGCTCAACTTTCTGAAAAACCACATCCAAGCTCTCTGCTCGGTGGACCAAAAATGTGATAATTTATGTTAAAAAATTATGAAAGTGATTGAGGATGTGATGGGTGGAGAATGAGTTGACGAAATTCAATGTCCATTTTGGCTTGCCTCTCCAACCAAACACCCAATTGTCTTGGAAAGCATTTCTTACAAATTTTGATTTTCTACAATTTACAGTCAACTCCAAACAAGTTGAAAAATAGCAAATTCCAAAGAAGGAATTCTCAAAAGCCCCTAACTTTTACCCTTATTTTCGAAGAAGCCCCTAACTATTTTTATCATGATAAAGAAGCCCTCAAATTTTATTTCCGTCTTCACCATTATCCCTTGTTATCTTTAACTTGTAGAGGGTAAATTTATTAAAATAGAGAAGATAGTCTAAAGAGCCTAAGTGCTTTCTAAGAAGCCCCTAATTTTATTTTTATTTTTATGCCAATTAAGCCTCTTTCTCTCGCATTTATACTTTCTCGTTGCTTTTCCTTCAGAACTCAATATAAGTTATTCCTATTGTTAAAACAATGAGCTTCTAACTTCTATAAAAGGGGCTTAGTTGGCAAAAAAAAATTAGGGCTTCTTAGAAAAGAGTGGTAAAACTTAGGGGCTCTTTAGACTATCTTCTCCCTTTCTTAACAAATTTACCCTCTCCAAGTTAAAGGTAACGGGTAAGGGCTAATGAAGGAGATGGAAATAAAATTTGGGGGCTTCTTTGTCATGAAAAAAAAGTGAGGGGCTTCATAAAAAGCAAGGGTAAATGTTAGGGGCTTGTTAGAATATTTTCTCTCAAATCCCATTGCTCTATTTTTTCCAGATAAGACAAACAAATAATTATGCTTTCCAAGAATGATATGAAAAGAGATGGAAACCCTTTGTATTTCTTAAAACACTTTTACTAAAATTGTTGGAGGATAGCTGATAGGCTTTTCATGTCACCAAGTGCACTTCTCTTATGTTCTTGGAGGAAAACAATAAAGTGAATATTCTCATGAAGTTTATTTATGCGCCTATTAAGTATTATTTCTACAAGACACTTAGTTATATTCAAGTCAATACATATTTCCCTATAATTCTTGGAAGTTGAGTTGTCCGTCTTCTTAAAAGAGTGTAAGGATTCTAGCAGAACGCCCCCATAGAAGAGGGTGACCTATACCATTTACGAGAGGTTAGATGGTTAGTTTGGGAATTTCAGTTATTCTATCTATGATAAATACTAGCCCGCTCGTATGGGTGGTCTCTAGTATCCTCCACTATTACCATAATTGTTACATAACCTGAGCCCTTCTCATTGTTTACCCAAATAGAAAAGGTGGATTTCCCTCAAGAAATTATCTTAAAATTTCCCCAACTATTCTTGTCATCAGTAGCCACTGGATTTAATCTCAACTTCATTTCACCATCCGTTTGGGCGTCCATCAACTTTTGCATCTAATTCTGTGTGTTCCCAACAATGTTCAATTTTATTTTATGGTATTTTATTTTATTTTATTTTGTGTGATTCAGCGGTGGTTACAGAAGATTCTAGATACAAGCTAAAGCAGAGAGGTAAATGAGGAGTGCCTAATTCTTCAGAATTTTCATAAAGCTACCTAATTTTTCACCTCTTGCCATATGATTCAATACAAATCAAAATCCTTTGAAATTTTATTTCAAAGTAGTTTTCATGCAGCAGGTCACATCCATATGTTTGAATTTTTAGTTTTGAATTTTGATTTTTAAAATTGGATTGTTAGTATTTGCATGTTGAATACTTTTTGATAATGTCCTAGCTCAACTCCTCCCCACCCCCACCCCCTTTATGTGTGTGTACATATAAGACTCCTCACCATATTTTTACGATTAAAAAAAAAAAGAAACATTAGTGTTTTCAGGAAGTAAAAGCAATACACATTTTTAAAATAAAAGAATTATCCAGCTTTTAGTCAACTATTTTTTCTGGACTAATTGTCAACTTGATTGTGAGGTCAAAATTGTCTATCTTAACTAGTTGTGTATAGGCATCCAATTAACATAGATAACTTTGGTTTGCATATTGATCCCAATGAATTCACCTTATGGAAGATGGTTTTGATAAGGATAAAAATATGCTAAGTTGCAAGTGCACAACAATCAAATTATAGTTTTAAGATATTGATCCACGGGGAAGAAGAGTATTAGAAAGACTAATATAAAAGGGTTCTTGAAATGTGTAGGAACAAGAAATAAGAGTGGTGTGTTTTGGGTAGAGGGTTTTGTCACAAAAATGAAAGGCTAAAACAAGAGGGAAGAAAGAGAGAAAGAGAAGGCAAAAAAAAAAAAAACAAAGAGGAGAATCAAAATAAGAAATAATTAAAAGATGGAGGAAATCATGAGAGAAGCCTAGAAATCTAGGAATGAATTCACTAGTTAATTTCAATTTGGAATTGGGAACTACTCTCTTTTAATTCACATATTACTTAGAATTCTTAAGCATAGACTATCAATTTACTCAAAATAAGTATAGCCTATCAAATTCACATCCAAGCAATATCACGATTCATGAAAAAAATAACCGATAGTGGCCCTAGAATTGAATAAGCATAACCTATCAAACCACTCAAGGAAAGTATAAACTATCAAAGTCTTTTTCTACCAATTAGTTCTCTAGTTGATTATCCTAAGCATGATACTTTTAAGCAAAAGAGAGTAATTCAAAACCAAAAGGAAATTAAACTAGTTTCATCTCATCCCGGATTTTCTACAAGAATTAGTGCTCATATCACAAAATAAATATAAAATAAGAAAATTAATACTAGAAAGCATTAAATACAAGAAAGTAAATCTAAACTACAAAAATATCTACTCTACAATGTATAAAAAGAAAGAAAAATAAAATCTACACTATAGAGCATTAGAATAGCAAGAAAATAAATCCACACTACAAAACATGAAATAAATCTATAATATAAAGCAATAAATCTAATCGACTAAGTATGAAATGAAAAACTAAATTTAAAAATCTAAAGCTTGCAAAAACTAAGTAAGAAAATAAAAAGAGAAATTGAGGACTTACATTGCAAACGGTTGGCCCCTTATGAAGCAAATCTTCACCATCAAAGGAGAAGAAGAAAGAAAATAAAAAGAAATTTTATTATTTATCATAAATAAAAGTTTATAATTTAAAAGGTAATCTCAATTAAGAGTAACCTTCCTCTCTAAAATGGAGTTTATAAAATTTTTACATATCTACCCTCACTCTCTACCCGATTTATTACATATCGCAACCAACATCACCCTTAGATCAAGCTTAGGCTCCAAGAAATTAAAATTAGCCACTAAATTGTTTCTATTACAAACTAATAAATTAGCTACCGATTAGCTACAGTAAATAATAGATTAGTTACTGTAGCTAATCAATTAACTATAGCGCTTAATTTATGATTCTACCACTTCTTCACTAAAATGATCATATCTTGAGTTCTCAACTCGATTTGATTCAAATTTGATCCGTTGGATTCATAATTAAAAGATAGAAAATCTTATATGATTCATAGCTTGATCAAATAAAATTAAGTTATACACTTTTACTTGAAACACGTTACAAGATCTCCAATGATGAACTATCGTTGTCATTTTTGCTTTGATTTTTCTTAGACTTTTCTTATCTTTCTCTAGGCTTCTACTAGGCTTCAAGTGAAGGTATATTAGGCTACTTTGAGCTCTTATTTGATAATTTTTGTTTCCTGCAAATTCATAAAATAATCGATATTAGAAAGTTTATTTATTTAAATAAAATAGATACTAAGGGTATAAAAGTGTAATAAAATGTAATGGTCAAACACCCCACACCTAAACTTTCATAGTCCTCTTGAAAAGAAAGAAAATGAAAAAGAAAGAAAGAAAAAAATCCTAACTCACTTCACTTGAGGTCTAATTGTATTTAGTGCATACAACAAGCCTTTAAACCCCTAGATTACCCTAGAGGACGAGTTGCTGACATCGTGAGGGTTTGTAGTAAATATACCCACAAAATTTAATCAAGTTACCAATTTAAAAAGTCATTATAGTACTAATTCACTTGATATCTTTAAACAATCTAATTATAGCTAGTTTTTACTCAAGAGAATATTTTTATGCATAACTCCAAAGTAAATTTCTTAGAAAATCTTTTGATTATAGTTATACAAAACCAAGTATAGCTTAGAGACTTTATTTTAAAATTCTGAAAAGAACATGCTAACTCTTTGTTTCAATCAATTCCCAAGCCTCTTGATCATTTTATTTTCCCAGAATATATATATATATATATATATATATATATATATATATATATATATATATATATATATATATATATATATATATATAGATATATATATATATATATATATATATATATATATATATATATATATATATATATATAATGTTTCCTTTTTATATATATACATATATCTTTATACTCCTTAGTAATTTTTTCTACTTTATCGGCTTTTTAAGTGACTTTGTAACAAGTTTGGTGATTTTTTCTACTTGAAATATATTTAGATTAAGATGACTTTTGAGAAATTGTTATCCACTCTAAGTTAAGTATGAAAAATATCATTACTTTAAATAATGTCCTAAGTTAGAGCTGTAGTAAAGTATAATACTTTAAAAATTATTTCTTAAAATTACTTTAGAGTTATCATAAAAGGCTAACTTGAGTACAAAACTAACTAAAAATTAGAAAATTTAAAATTCATCAAATAAATCAATTATTAATTAACTTTATCAAGATGGCAAGTGACAACTTTTAAGAAAAAGAAAAGAAAGGGTAAAAGAAAGGATAAAATTAGAGAGAAAAGATGACTAGTCCCTACCCCCACACCAAAATTTTGCATTGTCCTCAATGCAAATTATATGATGCATAAAATAAAGTAGATAGGAAATAAAACACTTATATTTGCTCGGTCGGCCTAGAACAATGATAAACTGATAAAAACCTGCAATTGCGTTTGGTGTGAGGAGCATGTAGCCAAAAATTTTCTATTTCTCTTTTTCTTTTTCTTTTTCTTTTTTTCTTTTTTCCTTTGTATAATATTTTTATTTTTCTCCTTTTCTTCTTTTTCTTATTTTTTCTTTCCTTTTATTGAATTAAAGATGAAGAAATTCTCCAAAGGAGAGAAGAATAAATTTTATTATTATTATTATTACAAGACACAGAGTAAAGATGCAGAATGAAGGATTGAAAATTAAAGACTCACATTCTACTTCCATACCTACCATGTTGCTGAAAATTCTGCCTCAAATTTTAAAGAGGTCTAAAATAATAAACTTTATGATGTGCTTAAATTCTGTACTCTCTAAGTTTTTAATAATTTATGTAGCATTTTATGTATCTTGAATTTTTTATTATGATCAATCAGAAAACTAGTCTCTAATTTGAACTCAAGTTCCACATAAATGAAAGTTTGCCCTAACACAACTAGCTTTTCTTTAAAACTTCCTCAAACCCAAGGTTCACGGTTGAGGCGTGATAAGCTGATTGCTCCAAGCTGATTGCTCCATATCTTCTAAGAACCTAAGTTCATCAGTAGAGAGTTTTTCGAAGCTAAGATCAGTAAAACTTGTGTTTAACTCAGTGCTTTGCTTTCTACAGATTTGTTCTAATTATAACTCCTCTAACAACTTGATTTCTTCATCAAAAATCTCCTCAAAACTAAGATCTAACTCAAACTCTTCTTCTACCTGTTCGCTTGATGTTCCCTGAATGAAGTTCACTTCTAGGGGTTGATTTGATGACTCATTCGGCTAGGTCTCTAGATTGAAAATGTAGTGTACAATCATATTCTTGAAGGACAACTTCATTTATTGTTTCTAGAATTGATCAAGGTGTTTGAAGTGGTTAAGAACAATCTTCGTAAAATTACCGGAATCGACCCTTGAGATTGGAAACGAGCTATGTTCCAAGTCTATGAAATCAATAGGAAATATAAACTTCCCAACCTTAATCAGAGCATCCGTTATCTCTCTATTGGGTATCTTCACAGATCTATTAGCTAATTGGAGGATACATTTGGTTAGTTTCATTTCTGCTGCCCCTATCTGTTGATAGGCTGAATAAGAAAGAAGATTTATACTTGCTCCTAAGTCTAGAAGTGCCTTATCAATGAAAGCATTTCCTATGAATTTTGAAAGAATGTCACTGATATTAGCAGCTAAAAAGACTTTCTTGAGAATATTGGTTGCTCTTTTCTTAGTACACAAATCTTTTAAGAATTTTGCATAAGATGTGATTTATTGGATGACATCTAAGAGAGGGATGTTGATCTTAGTCTGCTTAAATGTTTCTAAGATCTTCTTCACATGAGGAGAGTTTTTCCTAGGTCTCAATCCATCTGGAAAGGGAGCAACGGGATTATACCTATCTAGATTGAGCTCAAGTTCAGGTTTAGGTTCTTGGTCATTTGAAGAGGATGGTGATTGCACAGAGTCGTCAGAAGGAAGGATTTTTGTTCACGTGCAGTAGATTGGGTAGAAGAAGGAAAAGCTTGGTCAGGAGGTATTCTAACTTGGTTATCGGTTTGTTTTCCTATCCATAATGTGTGAATTACATTAAGTTGAGCTAGATAAGATGAACTTGATCCAATGTCTTTCAAATTTACAACTGGTTGACTCAATAATTTTTCTTTTCGCTCTCTCACTCACAAAGAATGGCTAGTTGTCCTAATTGGGTGTCTTGTCTAGTTATGGCTTGATCATCACATTTTATTATATTTTTATACCCTCATTATCTATCTTATTTGAATAAATATGTCACTAATAATATGTTTAATGTTAATTTGCGTGCTAATGAAGAGTTAATGAATTAAAGCCCAAAAGAGCCAAATTTTTGATTTTCTATCATTCATTGAAGATGAATATGAAGAAAAAGACCCAAAAAAGCTCAAGGATCCGTGAAGAAATTGGGTCAAGAAATTAACAAAACTAAAATGCATTTACAAACCAATCGGATTACCAACCGATTGGTTGGTAATGTAAATAATTTCTAGTTGAGATTTAATCCTTGTTCTCTAAGCAAAATCCAAGAGTTCGATTCACTGTTGTAGGCTATAAATAGGGGTAGATAGTGAGGGGTTTGAGTGTGAAAATTTTTATAAAACTCCATTTGGAGAGAAGGGTTACTCTTAATTGAGAAGACCTTTCAAAATTGTAAACTTTATTTGTAATTAATCAAAATTTTTTACCTCCTCATATTTTTATTTTCTTCTCTTTATTGGTCGATGAAGATGAAGATGAAGATAAAGATGAAGATGGAGATTTACCTTTAAGGGGTTAGAACCCTCTTGCAATGTAAGTTTTCCTTTTTCTTTTATTTTCTTATTTTAGATATTCATGTTTTAGTATTTTTTCCTTTTTCTTTTAGTAGATTATATTTATTTTGATGTCTTATAGAGTAGATTTACTTTCATGTTCTTTTATTCATTTCTTGTATTTTTATTTTGTAGTATAGATTTATTTTCTTGCATAATTTAGATTTTCTTTTATGCTCTTCTATTTTTGTAGTTTATATTTATTTTTATGTTCATAGTTTAGATCTTTATTTCATTATTTTTATTTTTCTCGTGGTAGTTTTTATATTCATTCTCTTTCTTTTATTCTCTTTAGTCTAGATTTTATTTCTTTGTTTGTACTTTCTAAAATGTGGAACTAAAATCTAGTGGGAATTCTAGAATTGTATAAAACTAGTTAGATTTATTTTATGATTTATGGATTGCTCTCTTGTGCTTAAAATGATCATGTTTAGGATAATCAGCTAGAGAACTAATTGGTAGAAGAAGAATTTGATAATCTATGCTTATCTTGAGTGGTTTGATAGGTTATGCTTATGAATTCTAGAATTAATATCTTTTTATTATTCTTTTCATGAATGTTGATTTTACTTGGATAATAATTTGATAGATTATGCTTTCCTTAAGTGGTTTGATAGTCTATACTTAATAAATCTAAAGTAAAATATGATCAAAAGAGAGTAGTTCATAAATCCTAAATGAATTCAACTAGTGGATTCAATTCTAGACTCTCTATTTCTCCAATTGATTTCCTCCATCTTTTACTTGTGTGATTTTCCTCTTTATTCTTGATTTTCTTTTATTTGTTTCTTGATTTTATTTTCCTCTAATTTCTTTATCTTTCTTTCTCCCCTCTTAATCTAGTTTTGTTTTATTTGTAAATAATCACTTTCCTCATATCTCTCCACAACCACATTATCTCTCTTAATTGTCCACACACAACTTAGAAATCAATTTTGATTATTTCCTGCAACACCTTTCTCGAGGTATCGACATCTTTTATACTATGACTTAATAGTTGTGCACTTGCAATTTAGGTTTTATTTATTTCCTATTAAGTTTTTAGCGCTTTTACCGGGGAAGGTGCTTATAATTAAGATTTTTCTATTTTGGTTCTTTAAATTGTGAGTTTTCTTGTGAAGGAACCACTTTGAAGATTGAAGATCGAGGATTAAAGATTGAAGATTTGCTTGATAAGGTAAGTCCTCTTTCTAGTATTTTCAATTCCACCCCTTTAGTTAGTTTCTCACAATTAGAGACAATTAGGATCTAAAAAAAATTTTACTTTTGTCAACCCTAATGTTATTGTCATAACCACTAATCAGTAGTTAAAGAGGAAAAACGTTGAGCGTTAATCATTTCGAACACTTTGGTCCATTGACTTAGGACGACGCTGATCTCCATAACAAGTCCAGTGGACATCTTGCACTTTTCATTCGAGCTCAACCGTACTGGACGACTACCCTCCCAGACGACGAAGGATGGTGCACCTGGCCTCCCACCGCTTTTCTCTTTGGGCGACCACGAAGCGATGCTGGTTGTCCCTTCAACCAGTTATTCGCCATAGAGTCACTTTTTCGATTGTCTGTCCCTTTGGACAACATGAAAGATAGTGTTAGACGTCTCTTTCAGATACCTGTACCCTTGGACGACGCAAAAGGCGGTACTAATTATCCCTCCAACTAACTACCCTCATAGGTGACCCGAGAAGATGTGCGAGTCGGCCCTTCGGTCTCGACTCCCCCCTTCCTCGTCCTACGTGGCTCCCTCTACCTAAACGATGGTTACATAAAATCTGATCCTGACAATATGTCAATATCACATTAAATACACTGTCAACCCCATAACTCCTCCATCTCTCACAGTATTTAAGGTACCTCGGACTAATACGGCTGCGGACGTCGTTAGTCCTATCTCATTAATGATGAATAAATAGCACCAACCCTTAGGTCCACCCACAGCTTGACACCTGTAAAGGCAGCCAACGTGGCCGACAATGAAAATACACACCCAGTCATTAATCGACACGTGGAGAAGAGGGATGACTCACCCGCTGTCTTTCATCAAATGGAAAGATGAATATACCCCCAAACCGTAGGTATAAATGGAGAACTATTCTACAAAGCAAGTAAGTGATTCTTTCTCAGTGAATTCCTGCTCCATTAATTTTTTTTCTCCATTATTAACTTGACCGTCGGAGGGACCACCGGAGATCCCAACTCCGCTTCTTCCGCAGGTGTCCCTTTTGGTGTAGGAAAACCACTGGCAAGAACAACATCACCGGGTATAAGAAGAGAGGGCGGACTCCACTCTCTTAAGCACTAAACCCAAAAGAGATTAGTAACTGTGATTTCATACATCAACACCTAATAAAATTCACCATGCACTTGGTCAATTACTAACAAGATATTAAATTTAAATAAGAGCTCTCTTTCTCATATTTGTTTGATTGTTAGCCCTAATTAAAAAATAAAAAGATTTCATTTTGCTTCCTTTTGTAGTTGCTTTTAATTTCTAGGGTTGCATTGCATATAGTAGTAGGAATTCACCAAAGTGATTTGAGCATTTTGATTTGAGCACTCACTTGAAAATACTCTTAAGGGCAAAAACTCACTAATCAAGATAAGGTAAGGGATTTCATCATCATTTTCTTAGCCCACAAATCATTAATTCCTCACTACACAAACCCAAGCCTTTAAAACTCATTAGACGTTAGCCCATAAGGATTCGAGCTCATTAAGGAACAAGAAATCCTTAAGTGAACCAGTTTAAGTTTACTTGAATCCGTTGGTATCTAAGTCAATGTTTAGAGGTTGCGTAAAGTGCTCCGCAAGGAATGAGGTACTTAATTGATCTTTGATCTCCCTCTAGTACCATCATTATCTGCTTACTTGAATGAGTAAACTTTAATCTTTTCGCTGAAGGAGTTTTTAGTTAGGAGCTGGTCTAGTTGAGTCTAGGCTTAACTCTAGAATTAAGGGTGATTGATACAAAGTGATTACTCCTAATTTATTTTAGTTAGGGTGATTGATACAAAGTGATTGCTCCTAATTTATTTTAGTTAGGTTTTTATTTTATCCTTCTCATTCTTCTCATTATCTTTTAGGTCTTTTAGTTTTCTCTAAAAAACCTAACCTTTATTTTTCTTAGAATGTTTTTACTTTTTCCCTTTTTAGTTAAAAAGAAAGAAAAAATCTAAAAGAATTTATTTTGGTGTATGCAAGTTTGGATTAGGGATAATACCAATCGTTTAATCTATGTTGAACCAATTTTTGAGACCAAAGAAATGACTAATCCTAATCTACCCGCTCTTCAAGATATGCGTTATCCAACTAGGAATGCAATCCCATCTTGCATTAAGCTACCCGAGATCAATGGAACTAATTTTGAGCTTAGACCACATTTCATAAACATGCTTTTGAAATTCTTAGGAAATGAAACCAAAGACGCTTACATTTTTATCTCTGAGTTTGAGAAAGTTTGTCTTATGATTAAGATTAGGGAACTATTTGAGGATGCGATTAAGCTTAGATTTATTCTATTTGCTCTTAAGGACAAAGCCAGTAAATGGCTGTATAGCTTACCCACAAATTCTATCTCAACCTGGGATAACTTTGTTACCGTTTGTAAAACCCGAAAATTTGAATATTTTATGATAAATAATAATAAATGAGTTATATAGTGATAAATACATTTTGTTAATGTTTGAATATGCTAGGAATTGATTTGAGATCAATTCAACATATATATGTGTATATATGAGTGCAAATGCACAAATCATGCACGAAGAGAAATCTGGAAATAATGACCAGTTAAGAGTGTATAGGTTTTACACACTAATACAGTTAGAATATGGAAGAACTTAAAAGACCAAAGTTGTAGGTATCTTCAACAGATTTCCAAAAAGTCTTAGATCACCTCATTCCGAGATTATATAAGAAAGTTATAGCCAAAATACCGAAGGTCTTTTTCCTAGTCAGACTAGGTTTCCTGGTTCGGGTCAAACAGGTTTGTTTCGGTTTACCTCTATAAATACCATTATTTTCACGAAAATTTACTCTCTTTTATCATATCTCTGAACCCTAGCATCCACCCTCACCCCTCAAAACCCTAGATCTTTTTCTTATGAGTTTTGAGAGCTTTGTGAAGTAAAACATCGACACGAGGGCGAGATCATCGGCGTGTGGCAAGGGAAACGGGTTGTTTACACTTTTGGATTGCTTGCTATTAGTTTCAGAGGCTTGCACACATGATAAGGCAAGATCAATTGTATCCAAACTTATCCCCATAGTTAAATAACTAGTTTAGATGTTTAATTTACGCTACATGTCTAAATCTTAACCCGAGTATTAAAATACTAGATTTTTGATGTTAGGTCAGTAAACAATTGTTAGATCTAATATTTTTCCTTGATGTTTACGTTAGAAATATGATCATGATCATTAGGTTAATATAAATTTCGATTTACCATGTGAAAATCCTAGTTTATTTGATTATTTGAGTTCTTCTTGTAAACTAACCATGCAAAAACCTAAGGTTGTGATATATATTTTCTGCAGAAAACTGTTGCACTTATATAATATTTAACTGAGATTTTGAAATAGAAAATAAACTCTAAATTTAACCAAATCAGTGTCAAATGAAATCTATGTGAATCTAGTTTCTAGAACAGAAACACATTCTAAAAATAGTTTGTATAGAGAAAGATATACTCAATTTACTAATGATATATCCTGCAGAAAACTGTTGCACATGTATAATGTTTAACTGGAAATTTGAGATAACAAATGAACTCCAAATTGAACCAAACCAGTGCCAAATAATAGCTATATGGCTCTAGTTTCCAAAACAGGAAACTATACTTAAAAATAGTTTGTCTAGAAAAAGATATAATCAATTTACTAACGATGTGCTCTGCAGAAAACTGCAGATATGCTGTTTTGAAATAATTGATATATTATGTGAAGGTTTCTTTGAGTTTTCTTAATTAATCATGCTTAAACCCTAGGTTTGTGATATATAAGTAAGATAAACATGTTTAAATAAATTTTATCTCTGTTCATGTAGTTTTATCATGTGTTGATAGTCACTTTGTTTACATATGAGAAAATTGAAGAAATTATTTTATTAGGATGTTAAACCCTAATTTGGAAGATATAATAATTTAATTTTTCAGATAATTCATGTTGCATATGCCAAGTATAAAACCTCGTTTTAATATCATGATATGTACAATTGTCATAAGCATTGTTTGTGTACGAAGGAATACATGTCTTGACAGGGTAGTCGACTACTAAGTTTAGTAGTCGGCTACTCATGCCCAGTTGAGTATAACAAAAATTATGTGTTTGCAGAGTAATCGACTAATATTCTTAATAGTCGACTACTAATACTGATATATGTTATTATAGAGTCTGGATGGACTCAGTGTAGTCGACTACTAAGCCTAGTAGTCGACTACTAAGGCTGTTGCCTAAATTTGTGTATTGCATACGATTAATATATGTTTGCGGGTTTGAGCCGCACTTCTTTATGCTAATTTCATGAATGGTGTAGTAGCACATATATGGGTATACTGAAAGGAATTATGGTGGATTTTAACCCGATTACTTTGACAAAGAGTTTAGTACATACTTTACACACATGTTTGGATATCGTTGATGAGCTCAGTTCAGTACTACATGAGGTAGTGCGTCGATATTCCATACGTACAGGCCATTGAGTCGACTTTGGATGCTTTATCTAGCGGTCCGTCCGCGCAGTGCGATGAGGCTTGTAAGCCGTACTTCTAGGATACCTATATGGTAGGCCGTCCCGTACTCATGTTACGCACTGAGATCACGATGAGACTAATGAGCCATGTACACTGATCAGGATACCTATAGGGTAGTCAGTTGCACATGATAAGATTAAGTATTAGAATCTTGCATGGAGTTGCATCGAGATAGTTAAATGATAGCTTGCGTCGTTGGCGGATGCCCGTTATGTTTTTGACTCACTGTTGAAATATATGACCCAGAGTACTTTGCATTTGAAAGTACCCGAGATTTGTGTCGGTATTCATTCTATCTCCCGGTGTGATGGAAGATATTATGAATACGATATGTTGATGTCTTTACTTTCTTTTACTGCTTTTCTTTATTTCTTAGGTTGGGATCAATGATTAGCTGTTCACAATTTGAGACATATGGTATATACATGAGGGTTTCCTTGTTTGGATTATTTCGCTCGACGTCTGGGTCTCGTATTGTGGATTTCTAATTGTTGATTTTATTTAGATTATTTATCTTTAAATCGGTATTAATGTTTATATGTTTACGATTCGGGACATATGGTATATACATGAGGGTTTCCTTGTTTGGATTATTTCTCGACGTTACTCGTCTCATTATTGTAGGTGTCTAAATATTAATTCCATTAGATATGGGGAAAAATAATCTAGGTAGACTATGCTTAATAGATAGAGCCTGCACTCCATCTAGCAGCCTTTCCCCTGGGGGCGGATGGAGGTGATCTTGCTATAGCGCTCTGACGCTCTTGTTGTTGTTCTTTTTGTTTTAAATTTCTTTTTCAGGTAGCTCAAAGTTCGGAGAGACGTAGGATGACGGAGTTCTAGCATAGTCGCCGTCACATGATTTTACCATTTGAGGCTCCACTGTAGTTTTGTATTTTCATTCAGATATTAGAGAGTTTTGTTTTCATATTGTAAAGGCAGTAAGCCTTAGTTACATTTCCAGTTGACTCATATCGAGATATTTAACATTTATTTTAGAAATCTATTATATCTCAGTTTAATAAGTTGAGACATGATTTCATTTATGAGATATCTTTCTTCATCATGTCTATTGTATTTATTTTCTTTAATTTGCCTGTTTTGTACCTACACTTCTTTTGACTCCACTAGAGGATATTACTGTGATTGGTGAAACATGTTATTGCACTGTGGGTGCATGGCGGGTTTGACATCCTTGGTTTCACCTTGACCTACCTTTGTTGAAACCGTGGGCCACAATCGCTTTTCAAGAAATTTTTCTTATCCACAAAATGGTTAAGCTTAGAAACGACATTCAAAATTTTAAGGTAGTCCCGAGAGAGCCATTCTGAAAGTATTTTGATAGGTTTAAGGATCTTCTTATCCAATGTCCTCACCACGGTCTAGAAAAATGACGATTATACCAAATCATCTTTAAAGGATTGGATTATTTTTCAAAAACTTTCTTAGAATCAATATGTCAAGGGGATTTCATGAAGAAAAATGCCAATGAAGCTTGAAAATTTTTAGAGAATTTATCCAAAAAAACCATGCAATGAGAGCACTGTGATGAAAGAGTTTCATCAGTTTCCCAACCCAAATCTAGTGATTTTTCCTTAGAGTCAAACACAGCCTCTGAAGCAAAGATGACTACAATCCTGCGTAGGTTAGAAGCCTTAGAAATCAATGAACAAGCTCCAACTCAAATCAATCAAGTTTCTGCCTCAGGTTGTCTGTCTTTCTCTAGCCCATGTTTTAGAGGAATGTCCCCTCTTAGGAAACACTCAACCACTAGAGCAGATGAACGCTGTATTCCAGCACCCTAGAAATGATCTGTTTTCTCCAACATACAATTCGGGTTGGAAAAATCATCCCAATTTTATATGGAATCAGGGAAACTACTTCGAAAATCAAAACTTCACTCCCATTTCAAACCAACAATTTCCTAGAGGAAACACAATTTCATTCAACTCACCAAATAATTTTTAACAATCTAATCTGCCTTATCCAAACCAACGCATCCTTCTCATCATCAAACAGTAAATCCTCCGAGTTCGAATCACGATAAACATCTCAGTGTCTTAGAAAAGGGTTTAGAGGCTATGATTAAAGCTTCTACACATATCACCAACATGTTGACTTAGTCATCCAACACTCTGAACTCCTTCATGCGAATAACCGGTCAAGTGCTCAACTCAAATATTTAAGTCATAGTTAGATTAGAAACCAAACTTGATCAACTAGCCAATGCCGTGAGTGAAAGAGAGAAAGGAAAATTTCTAAGTCAACCTGTTGCTAAACCTAAAGACACTGGATCAAGTTCAAACCACCCAGCCTAAGTGAATATAGTTCATATGTTGCGATCAGGGAAATAGATAGATTACAAAGTTATAATGTCTCCGGATCAAACCCCTTCTCCTGTCCAACACACTCCTTCAGATAAATCAACTCCTTCTGATGACCAAGAAGTTAAACTGAGACTGAGCCTAATCTAGATAGGTATAAGCCCGTTGCTCCCTTTTCAGATAGACTCAGACCTAGGAAAAACTCTTCCCAGGTAGAGAAAATCCTAGAAACTATCAAATAGGTCAAGGTCAACGTCCCTCTCTTAGATTCAATAGAACAAATTCTCTCCTATGAAAAATTTTAAAAGACTTGTGCACTAAGAAAAGAACCACTAATGTTTCAAAGAAAATCTTTTTAGCTGCCAACCTCAGTGACATGCTTTCAAAGCCTATGCCCTTGAAATATAAGGACCCTTGTTGTCCTACTATTTGATGTGTTATAGAAAATACCTTCATTGATAAGGCACTTCTGGACTTAGGAGCTAGTGTAAACCTTCTTTCCTATTCAGTCTATCAATAGCTAGGGGTAGGTGAACTTAAACCGATAAGATGCACCCTACAATTAGCTGATAGATCCGTAAAAATTTTTAAGGGAGAGGTAGAGGATGTTTTGATCAAGGTTGGAGAGTTCATTTTTCCCGTTGATTTTATTGTCTTGGAAATGCAGCCCGTTTCTAATCTCAAAGGTCAAATCCCAGTTATCCTAGGTAGACCATTCTTAGCAACCTTTGCTTTGATCAATGTAGAACTGATCAAATGAAGCTATCTTTTGGGAATATGACTGTTGATCTCAATATTTTTAACCTAGGAAAGTAACCCAGTGATTCATCTAATCAACCCATAGAGGTGAACTTTATCCAGGAAATTTCTAGTGAACAACAAGAGGGAGAGTGTGAGTCAGATCTTTATTTATCTGACTTTAAGTCTTGAGGAGACTTTCGATGATGAAATTAAGTTCTTAGAAGAGTTAGATTCGCCAGTCGATCATGTATCTGCAATTAGCTGGCAACCTGAACCCTTGGATATAGAGCCTCATGTCCAACTTTGCCCATCCATAGAGGAACCCCCTAATTTAGAACTCAAACCTTTACCCAAAAATCTAGAATATGCCTACTCAGGGGAGAATGAGACTTTACCAGTCACCATTTCTTCTGATTTGACACCCAGTCAAAAGGAAGCCCTCTTAGATGTTTTAAGAGAGAATAGGGAAGCTATTGGATGGACCATGGTTAATGTCAAAGGGATTAGTCCAACCATTATTCAACACCGAATTCATTTGATAGATGATGCCAAACCTACTAGAGATCCCCAATGTAGGTTAAACTCAGTAATGAAAGAAGCAGTTAGGAAGGACATTCTGAAGTGTCTTGATCATGGGATCATTTATCCTATTTCGGATAGTTCTTGGGTAAGTCCGGTCTAGGTAGTTCTAAAAAAATCTGGGATCACCGTGATCTAAAATGAGGCTAATGAGCTGATTCCCACTCGAATCCAAACTGGATGGCGAGTCTTCATTGACTATAGGAAACTCAACTTAGCTACCCGGAAAGATTACTTTCCTCTTCCCATTATAGACCAAATGTTAGAGCATTTAGTGTTGAATATCATGTTCCCAAGATGTTGTTTTGATGATAATAATTTATACTATGTGTGTTCTATATATCTGTGCACTAATTTATCAATATAGATATCAACTTTAAACATATGTGGACAAGTGCAAGATGAGTTCAAGGCATTGTGAAGTATTGAAGATGAGAGCTCAATATAATTTTTTAATATCTTCTTTACTTAGAATATTTGTACAAGCCTTGATCACTCACACACACACACACATTTAGAACACACTAACACATGCTTAGCGTGTTGGTTAACAATAGAAATCCCTATGTTAACCATTAGAGTTTATAGTTAATTTATAAGTTTTAAAATATTGCATTCATATCATTTTCATCTCTTAATAGTCGACTAATTAGAATAGTAGTCGACTATTTAAAGCTTTGTGTTAAAATATAAGTTTACGTTGTTTCTGAGAATAGTCGACTAATATACAGTGTAGTCGACTACTTAAGACTTAGATATTTTTAAAATTCTGTAAAATTACAGTGTAGTCGACTACTATGCATATTATAGTCGACTACTAAGAACTTTCACTTAAATTCAGTTTCTGTCAAATTACAGTGTAGTCGACTACATTACAGTATAGTCGACTACTAAGAAAAACCCCTGAATTAACAGAGTCTGTTTTAACTCAGAGTAGTCGACTACTATGAGTATTAGTCGACTACATATACAGTTTTCTGACTTTTCAGGTTTTGAATTTGTGACTGTTTTTAGCCATTTATATCCGTTTCTTTGGTTGAAAAAGTGTCTTTTCAAAGGGATATAAATAGGTTACAAGTTCAGAAATCAAGCAACAATTCCCTATTCATAAGCTTTAAGTTTTAATATTTTCAAGAGAAAAAGTTGAAAAAAGTATTCACTAATTTTTGCCTTTGAAATTAATCCTACATACAAATTACTTGGGCATTTTCCAAAGATTAAAAGATTCCTAAGCCACCGCTATACATCACAATACATCAAGGCTTATAGGAATTGTTGTTGATTCAAGAAAAGTTTTACTCTGGGTGTTGAGAGGTGTTGATCTCTTCTTTGCGAGATTGTTTGCAATTTGCATGGTCTTGTAAATTGGTCAGGTTTGCTTTTTGATTTTGTAATTATTTTTTAAAATCATAGTGGAAATCTCAAGCGGGATTTGTTTAGGGACTGGATGTACACCGGGGAGGTGGAACCAGTATAAAATCTCTTGTTTGTGTTTGTGATTTTTTGTGATTGTTTTTATCTTTATTGCAATTTATAATCTATATTGCATAATTTTTTAAAGAACACTATTCACCCCCCTCTAGTGTTTTAGTGTGTTAGATCAGCGATCCTATATTTGGTATCAGAGCAAGGTTAAAGATGGCATCAACTTTTGATTCAACTTCACAATTTAAGGAAGGACATTCTATCAATCGTCCACCAATATTCGATGGCTTGAATTACAACTACTGGAAGTGTCGAATGAAAATCTATCTTCAATCAATTGGCTATGAACTTTGGAATGTTGTGGAAACTAAATATGTGAAGCCAACTACTCCTTTCGCGGAATGGACTACATCTTAAAGGAACAACGCAAATTTGGATTCTAAAGCACTGAATGCCTTGTTCTGTGCACTTGACAAGAATGAGTTCAACAGAGTATCAACGGCCACATCTGCATACGATATTTGGCACACACTCGAGGTAACTCATGAAGGTACAAATAAGGTTAAAGAATCTAAAATTTCTGTTCTTGTACACAAGTTCGAATTGTTCAGAATGAAGGAAAACGAGACCATTGGAGAAATGTTTACAAGATTCAGCGACATTATAAATTCTCTCATCGGTCTTGGAAAAGTATACACTCAAGTGGAAATGATACGAAAGATACTCCGTTCACTCTCTCCACAATGGGAAAAGAAAGTTACCGCAATAGAGGAAGCAAATGATTTATCAACTCTAACGGTGGAAAATCTCATTGGCAATCTAATGGCTTATGAGGTTCAAATTGAAGATAGAAAAAGTGAAAATGAAATAAAGAACAAGAAAGTACTTGCATTCAATACTACTTCCGATAAAGAAGATTCGGATGATGAAGAAGAAGAAATGAGCATGTTTGCATAAGTTTGAAAATTTATTAAACAAGGTAAGTTCAAATCCAAGAATTTAAATTCAAATAACTTACTTATTTGTTTCAAGTGTAACAAACCGGACACATGAAGAAAGATTGTCCATTGTTGAAGAATAAGCAAAAATCAAATTACTTCAACAATTACAACAATACATAAAGTAATAAGAAAAGAAAAGCTATGGCGACTCACGTGGGATGATAGTGATGATTAGTCTTAGGATGAAGAAATTGAGGAAAAGGAAAGCTCATATGTGCTTTATGGCACAAGATGAGGTAAATGACAATGAAGAACTTTTAGATGCATTCAATGAATTATATGAAACTTTTTGAGATTAAAAGCTTCACATAATTTTCTTAAAGGTGAAAATAAAAGATTATTAGATGAAATTTCTGATATAAATTCCTTTACTAATTATAATTTTCAAGAATTTAATTTAAAAGAGGAAAATAAATCTTTACTTAAAGAAAATCATATTTTGACTAATGAGAATGTTTATCTAAAATCAGAATGTAATGATTTAAAGATTCAATTAATGTTTTAGATAAAGATATTTCTTCTATTAAATTAAAATATGATAATATATGTTTAAATGTTAGTAAATTTAATAAAGGTTAAGAAAATCTTAAAATTTACTTTCATATCAAAAGAATCTCAAAAGACAAAAGGTTTGGTTTTCATGTTGATAAAAATATTTCTAAGAAAATCACTTTTGTAAAATCATATTCAAAATTGGATGAACAAAATGTTAGAAATAATATTTTATGTAAAAAGAAATCAAAATACGTATCTATTTGGATGCCTAAAGAATTAACCTCTTTAAAGAAAAAGATTTATATTTCTATATTTGTTAAAGATGTTTGTTTATCAACTAACTATATAGGCAAATCAAACTCTTCATGGGTTTGGTTTCCTAAAGACTAATTTTATGGACCCAACATAAAATGGGTACCAAAGTTGTAAATGTTTATCATTTCGGTACCAAAAAAGATAGGTGGATTTTAGATAGCGGTTGCTCTAAACATATGACCGAAATATACAATTATTATCGTCTTTTTAAAACAAGGATGGTGGTACTGTCACTTTTGAGGATAACAACAACGAAAATGTGATCGGTATTGGAACTGCTGGTAATCCTAATAAACCTATCATTAATAATATTTTATTAGTGAATGGTTTTAAACATAATCTGCTTAGTATAAGTCAACTTTGTGATAAAGGTTTTAAAATTGTTTTTGAAAAAGAATCTTGCTTAATTTATGACAATGATTGGATTCTTGTTTTATATAAAGGTCATAGAAAGAATAATATATATGTTCTATCTATAGATAATGTTTCTAATGAACATTGTCTCATTGCATCTACTAATGATTCTATTTGATGGCATAAACGTTTTGGTCATGTGAACTTTAAACATATTTCTAAGATTTCTAAAAATAATTCTCTAAATAGTTTACCTAAGCTTTCTTATAAAGATAATTTTTGTGATGCATGTCAACAAGGAAAAATGCATAAATCTTCTTTTAAATCTAAAATTATAATTTCTACAAGTAAACCACTAGAATTACTTCATATTGATCTTTTGGTCCTTCTAGGATAGTATCTTTAAATGGAAGTAGATATGTATTTGTAATTATTGATGATTTTACAAGTTTTACATGGGTAATATTTCTTAAACATAAAAATGATGCTTTTAATAAATTTTCTATCTTTTGTAAAAGAATTCAAAATCAAAATCTCTTTCCATAATTACTATACATAGTGATCATGGAGGAGAATTTGAAAATAAACTTTTACAAATTTCGTGATAAAAATGGTATTTCTCACACTTTTTCTTTTCTCGGAACAGCTCCACAAAATGGAGTTGTAGAAAGAAAGAATAGAACTTTACAAGAATCTGCTAGAACCATATTATGTGATAGTAATTTACCAAAATAGTTTTGCGTAAGTCGATCACAGATGTTATGTTCAAAATACGCTTTATTAAGACCTATTTTAAAGAAAACTCCTTATGAATTGTTTTATAATAGAATTCCTAAAGTTTCCTATTTTAAGGTTTTTGGTTGTAAATTCTTTATATTGAACACAAAAGATAATTTGGATAAATTTGATTCTAAATCGATGAAGGAATATTTGTAGGATACTCTAATCGTAGCAAAGATTATAGAGTATATAACAAAAGAACTTTAGTTATTGAAGAATCTATGCATGTTTCTTTTGATGAATCTCTTACAAAACACCTCTTGTTTTAAATAATGATGATGATTTAGGTGATAATATTCATGACACTCCAATGTTAGATATTTCAAAGGATAATAATTTACAAAATAATTTACCAAAGAATTTTATAGATGTTAGAAATCATCCACATGATTTGATTATTGGAGGTATTTCGATAGAGTCACTACTAGATCTCATTATAATTTGATTGCTCATGTTGCATTTGTCTCAAGAATAGAACCTAAAAATATAAAAGAAGCTTTACTTGATAATTTTTAGATAGAAGCTATGCAAGATGAATTAAATCAATTTATAAGAAATAATGTTTGGGATCTTATACCTAGACCACAAAATAAATCCATTATAGGAACCAAATGGGTTTTGAAATAAATTAGATGAATCGGACAAGTTGTTAGAAACAAAGCCGATTAGTTGCACAAAGATATAATCAAGAAGAAGGTATTGATTATGATGAAACCTATGCCCTGTTCGTTTAGAATCTATTAGAATTTTACTTACATTTACATATTTTATGAATTTTAAACTATATCAAATGGATGTTAAAAGTGCATTTTAAATAGTTTTATAAAGAAGAAGTGTTTGTAGAACAACCCCGATTTGAACATGAAAAGTTTACAAATCATGTTTACAAACTTAAGAAAGCTTTATATGGTCTTAAACAAGCATCCCGTGCTTGGTATGATAGATTAAAGAACTTTCTTTTATCTTCCGATTTGAAATTGGAAAAGTTGATTCTACACTATTTATTAAAAGAATAAATAAAGATATATTATTAATACAAATTTATGTAGATGATATTATTTTTGGTTCTACTAACAATAATCTCTGTCAAGTATTTGCTAAGGCTATGCAGATGAATTTGAAATGAGTCACATGGGTGAACTCAATTTCTTTCTTGGACTTCAAATCAAACAATTGAACGAAGGAATATTCATTAACCAAAGCAAGTATGCTAAAGAATTACTCAAACGTTTTGGAATGGAAAATACAACAAGTAAATATACACCAATGAGCACAACTATATCTCTTGACAAAGATGAGAATGGTAAGAATATTGATCAAAAGCTATATAGAGGTATGATTGGATCACTTCTTTACATTCTTGCTAGTAGACCCGATATTATGTTTAGTGTTTGTTTATGTGCTAGATTTCAATCTAATCCTAAAGAGTCACATCTTAAAGCAAGAAAAGAATTTTTAGATATCTTAAAAGTACTTTAGATTTTGGTTTATTTTATCCAAAGAATAGCACATTTGATTTATTAACATATAGTGATCTTGATTTTCTTGGGATGCAAATCGATAGAAAAAGTATAAGTGGTACATGTCATTTCTTCTGACACTCACTTGTATCATGGTTTAGTAAAAGTAAAATTCAAGATCATTATCAACAATTGAAGCGAGAATATATTGTCGCTAGTTTATCATGTGCACAAATGTTATGGATAAAACAAACATTATCGATTACGGCATAGTTTGTTCCACATCATCTATTATGTGTGACAATTCAAGTGCAATCAATTTATCTAAAAATCCTATTCAACATTCACGTAAAAACACATTGACATTAGACATCATTTCTTACATGATCATGTGCTTAAAGGTGATATTACATTAGAATTTGTATCTACAAATAAACAAATAGAAGATATTTTAACAAAACCTTTAAAAGAAGAAATTTTTGTTAAATTAAGAAGAAAATTAGGTATATATTCTATTGAAGATCTAAATTAAATTTTAAGATAAGTTCATATGCATATACACTCTTATTAGTCGACTAATAAGGTTAATAGTCGACTACATGCACAAGTTTTGCATATATAATAGTCATTAATTTCTTAATAGTCGACTACACCATTTGATTAGTCGACTACTAAGTTTTGCATATATAATAGTCATTAATTTCTTAATAGTCGACTACACCATTTGATTAGTCGACTACTAAGTTTTGCATATATAATAGTCATTAATTTCTTAATAGTCGACTACATGCACAAGTTTTGCATATATAATAGTCATTAATTTCTTAATAGTCGACTACACCATTTGATTAGTCGACTACTTTCACTGAAATTTTACCTATAGCTTATTGGATCCTTGCTTTTCAACCCAAAACCCAAAACCCAATAAACTTAAGTTAAATTGATCTCAACCATTCATTTTTTACCAGTTAAATCCTAGCCCTAAATCTATTTTTAATTACATCAAATCATGACCTTTCATTAGTTTTAAGATCTAATCTTAGCCATTCATTTCTTATCTAAAAGAAACTACCCTAACTCTCAACTTACCCACTCCTTCATCTTCCCAAAACCGACCAAACCCTATTTCCTCTTCAGAACTTCAAAATCCACGTTAGGGCAATCACTTCTTTCTCATTTTTTTCTTCAAATCTCCGGTTTTTCTCAACTCTGTCAGCCCTAATAGTCGACTACATCCACTATTAGTCGACTACTTTCCGAATTCTGTCCTCTACTGTATTGTAAGTGTTCTAATCTTGATCTTTTTGATTTTTAATCTCTTAAATCATGTCTAGGTCTAAGAGATCAAGGTCTGGTCCTTCAAATACTATTGAGGATTACTCAATTATCTTAGAAATCCAAATTTGCTTAAAAATTTAAAGAACTCCAAACATTTGAGATTCTACCGTAGATTTATTAAATAAGACGATTTTGCACTTCATAACTTTAAAAGTTATTTTGAAAATGTTGGATTAGACAAGTTTTTTCTTCAAAAATTAAAACCATATTATCCTATTCTAGTTCAACTTTTCTACGCTAATATTTCTCATACTAAACCTGATGATAATCGGAAATGCTAAATAGTCTAGTTAAGGGAATTGAAATCTCGATAACTCCTACAAGACTTGAAATTTTTAATATCCCTTATAGAGTTATAAGTCTCCATAATATCAAAATGGATGATCAAAATCTTCTTCAAAACCACATTTTTCTTTCGGTCTTGGAGGAACCTTAAATCACTCCAACAAGCTTAGACTAATTCCTAGGTTTATTGCTAGAATTTTGGCTTATAATTTATATTCAAAACGGGAGTTTTCATTTTATCTTGTTAGAATTAGTCAAAACCCTTTACGTTATTATGGCTAACATACAAGTCAATTGGGTGAAGTGTATTTTGACAATCTATTGGTCATTCCTAGAGGGTTTCTTCCATATGGAGCTTTCTTAACTAGAAATTTTAAAGCTTTTCGTGTTGATTTAGACTCTGAAAATTCAATGATTCGTTCCATCGAATTCTTTGACTCCAATGCCCTAACTAGGATGAAATTATCCAACTTTGAACTTCATGACCCTCATCAACAACAAGCTGAACCTCAACCTGAAGAACAATAACACGACATTCGCAATCATCATAGTAAGCACCTTCAACCACCAACCATCCTCTTCAAGTACCGACCCTTCATGCTTTTCTGATGCTCAATACAACACTTTGTCCGCTCGTATACTTGAACTCGAGACTGGACAACGAGCATTATATAATCAGCAAGTTTTCATGTTACAAAACGAAGAAGAGATTAATAGGAAGCTTGATACCTTGGACATGAAATTTGATACATTAAGCATGAATCTGAATAATTACTTTCAGGGAAATCAACCTCCACCAGGCTCTTCAAGTTAGGTCAACATGCATTTAGTGTTGTGTCAAAGATAATTATATCCTAGTTTGATTATTTAGTTATGTTGGTTGTTTGTTTTATTTAAAACTTGTGTAATAACTTATGTCGCTACTATGTTTGAATTTATGATTTATGCTCATGTGCTCAAGATCATGTTTGAATTTATGTTTATGTTTCGTTTGTGTTCTTGAGTTATTTTTTCTTACAAACAGATTGTGACGATGGAAATTTTTAAAATTTTAGTATTTATGGTAAGTCTTTGTCTACCCATATGGATGGGTGAAGTTATGAACTATGTTCACAACTTGGATGATCTATTTGAAGTATTGGCACATGAAGAAGAAATTATGTCATGTTTAGCATATACTTCTTTTGACAATGACAAAGGGGAGAATAATATAATGATATTATAATATGTAATATTGACTCTAATATACTTTTATGTAGGGGAGTAAGTATATTTATTTCTAAATATTTATCTCTTTTACAATATACTTACATATATATAAATTGTTTGTCATCATTAAAAGGGGAGAATGTTAAATATCATGTTCCCAAGATGTTGTTTTGATGATAACAATTTATACTATGTGTGTTCTATATATCGTGCACTAATTTGTCAATGCAGATATCAACTTTAAACATATGTGGACAAGTACAAGATGAGTTCAAGACATTGTGAAGTATTGAAGATGAGGGCTCAATATAATTTTTTATATCTTCTTTACTTAGAATATTTGTACAAGCCTTGATCACTCACACACATACACATTTAGAACACACTAATACATGCTTAGTGTGTTGGTTAACAATAGAAATCCCTATGTTAACCATTAGAGTTTATAGTTAATTTATAAGTTTTAAAATATTGCATTCATATCATTTTCATCTCTTAATAGTCGACTAATTAGAATAGTAGTCGACTATTTAAAGCTTTGTGATAAAATATAAGTTTCGTTGTTTAATAGAATAGTTGACTAATATACAGTGTAGTTGACTACTTAAGACTTAGATATTTTTTAAAATTCTGTAAAATTACAGTGTAGTCGACTACTATGCATATTATAGTCGACTACTAAGAACTTTCACTTAAATTCAGTTTACGTCAAATTACGGTGTAGTCGACTACATTACAAGATAGTCAACTACTAAGAAAAACCCTAAATTAACAGAGTCTATTTTAACTTCGAGTAGTCGACTACTATGAGTATTAGTCAACTACATATACGCTTCGACTTTTCGTGTTTTGAATTTATGACTATTTTTAGCCGTTTATATCCGTTTCTTTGGTTGAAAAGTATCTTTTCAAAGGGATATAAATAGGTTACAAGTTCAGAAATCAAGCAACAATTCCCTATTCATAAGCTTTAAGTTTTTAATATTCTCAAGAGAGAAAAAGTTGAAAAAAAAGTATTCACTGGTTTTTGCCTTTGAAATTAATCCTACATACAAATTACTTGGGAATTTTCCAAAGATTAAAAAGATTCCTAAGCCACTGCTACACATCACAATACATCAAGGCTTATAGGAATTGTTGTTGATTTAAGAAAAGTTTTACTCTCGGGTGTTAAGAGGTGTTGATCTCTTGGTGCAAAGATTGTTTGCAATTTGCATGGTCTTGCAAATTGGTCAGGTTTGCTTTTCGATTTTGTAATTTTTTTTCAAAATCATAGTGGAAATCTCAAGCGGGATTTGCTTGGGGACTGGATGTACACCGGGGAGGTGGAACCAGTATAAAATCTCTTATTTGTGTTTATGATTTTGTGTGATTGTTGCTATCTTTATTGCAATTTATAATCTATATTGCATAATTTTTTAAAGAACACTATTCACCCCCCCTCTAGTGTTTTAGTATGTTAGATCAGCGATCCTACATTTAGCAGGACACGAGTTCTATTTTTCTTGAATGGATATTCAGGTTATGATCAGATTCCCATTGCTCCGGAAGATCAGGAGAAAACTACTTTCACGTGCCCATATGGAACTTTTGCTTACCGACGCATGCCTTTTGGGCTGTGTTCTAACGGTGCATGATCAACATTTTCTCTGATATGGTAGAACGCTTTCTGAAAATTTTTATGGATGACTTTTCCATTTTTGGTGACACATTCTCTGAGTGTTTGCATCATCTTAAATTGGTCCTATCACGATATAGGGAGAAAAATCTGACTCTCAATTGGGAGAAATGTCACTTTATGGTCAAACAAGGCATTGTCTTAGGGCATGTAGTTTCCAATAGGGGTATTGAAGTTGACAAAGCTAAGGTAAATCTCAATTCTAACCTTTCTCATCCCAAAAATATCAAGGATGTCAGATCACTCCTTGGTCATGCTGGTTTTTATAGACGGTAGTAAAATTGCTAGATCTTTGACCAATCTCTTAGCCAAGGATACACCATTTGACTTTTCCCACAAATGCCTTAAGGCCTTTGATTATCTCAAAAAAGAGCTAACCACAACCCCAATCATTCATGCACGAGATTGGACTTTACCATTCGAGTTAATGTGTGATGCATCCGATTTTGCAATTGGTGCTGTCCTAGGACAACGAATTGATGGAAAACCTCATGTGATCTACTATGCTAGTAGGATACTGAAAGATGCCTAGCAAAATTACTCTGTCACTGAGAAAGAGTTTTTATCTGTTGTCTTTGCCTAAGAAAAATTCAAGTCCTATCTCATCGGGTCTTTGACCAAAGTTTTCACGGATCACGCTGCACTTAAGTATCTTTTGACTAAGAAAGATGCCAAAGCACGGCTCATTAAATGGATCCCCTTCTTCAAGAGTTTGACATCCAAATTCTTGATAAAAAAAGAGCAGATAACCCCTGTAGCAGATCATCTGTCTAGACTTTCGAATGCACCAACATCAAATGTCCCAATCAATGAATATTTTTCGGATGAACAACTCCTACAAATCCAATCTGTTCTGTGGTTTGCTGATATTGTAAATAACTTAGTCACGAAATAGATCCCTTCTCATTAGTCTAAACAGGATAGATCCCGTTTCCTCTCTCAGGTAAAATATTTCTACTGGGATGATCCATATCTGTTTAAGTATTATCCTGATCAGATTTTTAGGAGGTGTATTCCGAGTGAAGAAACTAGGCGTGTTCTATCCTTTTATCATGAACAAGCATGTGGGGGCCACTTTGGCCCAAGAAAAATAGCCGAGAAAATTCTCCAGTGTGGGCTTTTTTGGCCCACTCCATTCAAGGATTCCAATGAGTTTTGTAAAGTATGTAACCATTGTCAGCTCTTAGCAAAAATTGCTAGAAGAAATATGATGACCTTACAACCCATTTTAGCTATTAAGCGTTTTTATCTGTGGGGCATAGATTTCATGGGACCATTTCCAAATTCTTTTAGAAATATCTACATCCTAGTATCCGTAGAGTACATGTCTAAATGGGCTAATGCGGTATCTTGCAAGACCAATGATAATAAGGTAGTTGTCAGGTTTTTGAAGGAAAATATTTTTGCCCGGTTTGGAGAGCCCCGAGTAATCATTAGTGATAACGATACACATTTTTATAACCATTCTTTTGAGGCTATGATAAGGAAATATTCGGTCACGCACAAATTGTCAACTCCTTATCATCCCCAAACTAGTGGTCAAGTAGAGGTCACAAATAGATAGATCAAATAAATCTTAGAAAAACTGTTAATCATAACAGAAAAGATTGGTCTGTTAAATTGTGTGATGCTCTATGGGCATATCGTACAGCCTTCAAAACCAATTTGAAGATGTAACTGTACAGGCTCGTGTTTGGAAAAGCGTGTCATTTATCGGTTGAGCTGGAACATTGAGCGATGTGGGCAATTAAACAAATGAATCTTGATGTAGACTCGGTTGGAAAAACAAGGATGGTCCACTTAAATGAGTTAGAAGAAATTTGAAATAATGCATATATAAACTCAAAATTTTACAAAGAGTAAACCAAGATTTTTCATGATAAATCAATTTTATTGAAGAATTTTACACCGAGTCAAAAGGTTTTAGTCTACAACTCAAAACTACATTTTTTTCCTAAAAATTGAAATCATGATGGATGGGTCCTGTCACGCCCCGTTTCCCAAAATACCCGGAAATGGTACGTGAACAAGTCCGCGACGTATTAGGTTGGGAAGAAGTACAAAGAAAAATATTTCTCCCAAATCTAATACGCCAAAGGTCAAGAATAATAATATTACATCACGCCACGATCCCAATCACAAGAAGAATAAATAATAATCCGTAATGTAAGAGTACATATAACCAAAATGAAATAACATCCAGGACTATAAAAGAGTCCACATGTCTAAAACAATTCATGTGGCTAAAGAAACTAGAGAAATCTAAACAATGTCTACTAAAATGGAAATACTAAAATCAGTCTAAAGTTCAGCACGAAGGAAAATAAAACTAAATCAAGCTCCAACTGGATCCTCTCCACCATCCGGAAGACACTCGCCGGGGACTCGCTCGTGCATGTCCGCAAATTGACCTCGTCTCATTATCTAAATCTAACGTACACCAAGAGAATGGAGTACGTCAGCGTGTATAACACACGGCAAGATCCCACAAGTAATGGTAGTATAATAATAATGCGAATGAATGCAAGCGATCAGAAAAATGCGAACAAATCAAGTATAACAATACGGTTAACCATCCATGTAAATCCGGGAGATTAATATTTAGAAATCTACAAATGAGGCGTGAATGCGTCGGCGAAATAATCAAACAAGGAAATCCTCATGCATATACCATATGTTTTAGATTTGTAAATAACTAAATATTAATCATGAACTATACACGGATGGAACATACAACTGGGAATAGGCATCAACATATCCAACTCATGTGTTCTAACTGTCTAACTATCCTATAACAGGTCTCGGGTCTATATCTCACAAGAGTCGAAGTTCATATACTCGGATAACTGTCTGCTCATATTCCTCTACGCATCCAATGCCGCTAAACGATTCGGTCAAAGGACTACACGCTAATCCGGCCCGCTTGTCCGACACAAGGACTCGTGACTAAACGATTTCACCCAATTGCGCTAAACGATTCATCGCCCAACAAACCAACCCCAAGTGCGAAAGCGATTCACTTGGCGCAAGTCTAGAAGATACATCAGCGGTCACATCCGATAACATGAATCAAGACTTTTCCATCCCACGGTCTCAGGTAAATCAAGTCAACGATACCGATATAGCAAAACACAGGTTCACCTCCTAAGCAAGGTCAACACACACATGTCACTAGGTCATGTTCATGACGAACCAAGTCCCTAAGTCATGAACTACTACGGTTCCGACACAACAAGACTATGAATAAATGCAATATAAACAGAATATAATAAATGCAACAGGACTAATCAATAAACGATATAAATGCGAGAACACGAGCTATTTACACATGTAATTGATAATTCTAATAACTCACTATTCAGATCTTGAAACTTCTCAACACGAAATAACGTATGCAATTACTCTACGGTCAAGATCGCGGTATCATAAACAAGAACGTGAATAACTATCAACAACTGCAACATGAAAATGCTAAATAAGAGGAGTTAACCACATGAAATGACGCTTTCAACATAAATTCCCATAAAAATCCTTTAAATTAATTCTCAACATAATTATCCAATATTTCTATAAAAATACTTTTTCTCTTTAATATTATTTATGAGCGATAACTATTTTCATCGTTATAATAAATACTAAAATATCCTTAAAATACATTCTTGTTTCCAAATAGCACGAAATTAATCATAGATTAATTCTAACCTATTCAACTATCACGGATAATTTTATACTACCGAATATTCACCAAAATATAATCGATAACTGCACATATGATAATAAATTGGCACGAACTGAACTATACATATACAAAATAATCCATACGGTATAAAATTAATTAAAACATGACAAGGCAAGAGGGATCTTGCCTACGGGGTCGCGGGACCTGACGACGAGGCGGCGACGCCACCGTTTGTTGTCCATCGTTCGTCGTTGCGCATCGGTGGATCAACGGGCTAATTTTGGAGCTGAATGGCGACGACTGGATGACAAGTGTGGGTTCGGGGTTGCCGGTAGGGGGCATGGCGCGGTCGAGGAGATGAACGGGGCTGATCTGTGCACGACGGCTGCTGATCGTGCACGACGGCTGAATGAACTACACCGCACTGACGACGGCGCTGGTGAAGCGGGGAGGAAGAGGAGTGGTGCGGTGTTCGCTGGGGATCTCGGCTGGGGTGTGGAGGCAAAGGAGGTGATGCGGGTGTGAGTGAGGGCGCTAGTGGTGTGGATCTGGGCGGAGGTGAGGAGGTGGCAACGAGGGTCTGGGCGGTGCGGGTTTGTGGTCAGGTTAGATCTGGGAACACAAGAGAGAGAAGAGAGGGAGAAAGAAAGAGACGGAGAGAGAGAGAGAGTACGGGGGTGGCTGGGTACGGGTTAGGTTTTCAAAAACTTAAATATAATATATATATAGGGCTAGGGTTAGTGTTTGCATGCACGTGGTAGAGGAATGCACGTGGAACTAATATCATCAAGCACGTATTAATAATACAATCAAATATTATATAATGTATTCATGACAATTTGTAACGATTAATCTAATATTATTAACTAAATATTAATAACCTCTATCATTATATATATATGTGTGTATATATATATATATATATATATATATATATATATATATATATATATATATATATATATATATATATATATATATATATATATATATATATATATATATATATATATATATATATATATATATATATATATATATATATATATATATATATATATATATATATATATATATATGATTAATATAATATCCAATATCTAAAATATTATTTAGTATTTAATATAGGAAAAATACGTGTCGAAAAATATTAGAAAAATAATACTAGAAAAATATGTGCAGAAAATATTAGAAAAATACATTATCAAAAATTCATCGGTGTTACATCCTACCCCTTAAAATAAATTCCGTCCTCGGAGTTAAATAAAATTGGTGCACAAAATCCAATGATCGAGATATGTGACACATATGCAGAAGATTTAAGGTAAACCATATATTCATAAACACGAAGAATGAAAAGAAAAAAAATATTTAACGACACAAGATAAGATATAATAGATGACAGCTAAGACTAAACATACAGTTAGTAGAGATTGTTAAATACAATAATACGTGGCGTACACAACACACAAGAGTCAGTTATAAAACCCAAATTAAAGTATAAATATTGGGTGAACAAATTAGCATAGAGTCAAAATAGATGGTGTAGGCATCAAAATTGTCAAGAACCTCAAATATGACTAAATTATGAGAAGATCGAAGGACAACGTCGTCGAAATCTCAAGAAGTCAACACATCGGAAGATTGTGTCTCGCCATAGTGCGAGACACTTGTTTGTGCTCGCTACAAGCGAGACATTGCAGGTCTCGCTACTAGCGAGACACTTGTTCATGCCTCGCCACAAGCGAGACACTTGGTTGTGCCTCGCCACGAAGCGAGACACTTGGTTGTGCCTCGCCACGAAGCGAGACACTTGATGTGTCTCGCCATAGTGCGAGACACTTGTTTGTGCTCGCCAAAGGCAGACACCCGTAATACTTGAAACGAGCTCTTGAAGGGTCTAAATCAATGCCGGTGGGGCCCACTTGACTTTATCGCAGAGAGACGTTCAAACACTTTAATGTGCGGTTACACGCTGAAGATACGCCCACCAGGCGTGATTCTAGGGTATTTAATCGTGCCTAAAAGCGGAAAACCGTTACAACGGTGGAGGGCGACATTGCCTCGCCGATTAGCGAGGCAACTCATACCGCCGCCAGCCGGTGCAGCCCATACCGCCGCCGCCAACAGGTAGCCAATAACCGCCGCCAGCTGAAGGCAGCTTAGGCCGAGGCGCCGAGCCGCCAGGCTAACCGCAAATGTGGAGCACTTATGACACTTGTGTTTCTTCGTGAGGGCACGCTTCCCAAAGACTATAAATACCCTCTTACGTCCACTTGGGCAGGGGGTCGGCCATCAGAAAGGGGCAATTAGAGATCCAAGCTTCCGGAGTTCAAGAACACGATCCACACGGAGATTCCTCGAGTTTAAGCTTTGACTTATTCTTGAGAAGAGTAGATATCTTACCTTGCTAAGATATTTCTTTGAAGTTCTTGTTTCTTTGAAGCATCAACTAAACCCCGCCGATTCGACGACACTGCTCGGTGGTCCACGGATTACGCGTCCCCGGCACAGGCAAAGTCCCACGAAAATAAGAGATCTACACTTGTAGCATCTTTTGTTCGAGTTTGTGAGAGAGTTATTTAAATTTCTTTGTAACTGAGAACCAAAAGTGTAATTTTCTCAAGTTTTACAAATGGAAGCAACTTTCGACCCAAACACGATGGCGCACTACAGGGAGCTAACGGTCTCGAGCCCGAGATCGTTGTGTCGCGACCTTGCGGCGATCAAGCCGACCTCATGGTCGATGGACTGGATTACTTCTTCGATCAAGCCAAGTTCGAAGAATATCTCTCCTCTTCCTCATCGAAGCCCTCCTCACCCCGCAAACATCGGAGGATATCATTTCCTAAGAGGGAGGTTCGTTCTATTATGATGCGCAACGATTCTCGTTCGCTTGCGATGGAGGCGATTTCCCCTCTCAACAACACCCCGGTGGATCTCAAAGCCGGGAGCTCTGCTCAAGTTGACTCCTTTCAAAAGAAGGAGTCATACAACAAGATCTCAACTGCTCTGACGAAGAGGGCTCGCCAAAGACGACGTCAAAAGATGGCTCGTCAATTAGCCAAGGCCATGGAGTCGACGGATGGAGTTCATTATCAGGTGAACTCGTATAATCACAGGCATCAACAAACTGCAATCTCTCAATCCGTCAACACTCCTCCCAATGAAGAATGGGTTCTCGTTAAAAGGACTCGATTGACAAGGAAGGAGCGCGCTCAAAAACGCCGTGCACGCTTTGCTCGAGCACGTGCTGTTGTTCGCAAGGCGCAAGAGTCAAAATCAACCCAGCAATCGGCTCAAAATCGCCAAGCATGGATCCCGAAGTCGACATCAAAATCGCTCAAGATTCGCCGCCAATTTCACCGAGAAGTAAATCGCCTTCCGCCAGCCGAGATGTTGAGCCGCCGCCAACAACAGGTAGTAAATCGCTCGCCAACAGAGATAAGATGAACCGCCCGCCAACAACGAGGCAAATCCTCCATGCCTTAGCAAAAAACGGACTTTTCCGCCCCTTTCTTCCACTTCTCCGGTTGAGGTATCAATCGTTAAGTCTGGAAATCCGTCAACTTCAGTGTTTAGTCGTCTTGGTCCACAGCCAGGAAATAAAGGCAAGGTAACAGTGAGGAAACGCTTGGATTACCCAGTCCAGAAGAGTCCTGAACAAGCTGAAACATCTCAGGCTTTTAGAATTCCAATTGCATCTCGTTTGAGCATCCCTAAGGGGGTCCACGAGTCTGTTGAGAAGAAGAAGTTGAGGCAAGTGACTCGCAAAATCACGAGATGACCGGACCCTCGTGATTCATACGTAAGCAACTTGGATAGCGAAGCCAGCGGCGAAAGTTGTCTCTCAAGTCAAATAGTCGACGCCCCAAAAGAAGACGTGTCCTCCACTAAGGACAACGTTACACTTGGGGTGGAAGTGCAATTTATGATAACCCACACCAACCACATCATCGGTACGGGGTGGCAACACACCTAAAGAGGACGATCGACGAAATAGATTGTTCTTGCTCGTGTGCAAAATTGATTAAGACGCCGTTATCGATGTGCTCGTTTCGAGCCTAACGCCACCCACAAAGAGCTTCAGATTCGAACGGCTTTCCCCGCCGCCAAATGTAAGATTCAAGCCACCAAGACGACATCGAAGAAGAAAGAGATCATCCCTCCAATTTGATGAGTTTCGAAATGACTATCAACATGGTAAACAAAGGAAAGGACCGGCTGACGGATCTGAGATCGACTTCACTCTGGAGGAAGAGTTAGCTCAGTTTCGGAGAATATCGATTACAATTGCAAGCTACGCGGCGCATTGACTATAGAAAAATGCATGAAGGAGAGTCATCCGAAGATGAAATTTCCGACGCCTTTGCTTTCGGCAATAGCTTGAGGCGATACTGTTTCAAGTATGAGTAGTCACCATAGGGAGGCTTTTACAATTACTCCCGATGTCCTGGCTCAAATGTTACAAGAAGCCTTAGCCAAGCAAAGAGAAGAGCTTAAGGCCGAAATAAGAACAGAGATGGAGCTAGCCATGCAACAGATGAGGGAGTTGCAAACCCATACGGTTGCACAACAACCTGGGTCCAGTCAACAGCCTGAAACTAGTCAACAAGGTGGAGTTACCCACCATAATGCCCATAATATCGAAGACAGTGATTCGGAGATTGATGAACACATTTATGCTGATCAACCTCCAAAGAAAGCTGCATCTGGTGCTCAAGGTGGAAATGGTCCAATTCTTCCTATTGGAAGTAATCCAAAATAGGGGGAGGATGATGGCGAAAGGATGAAAGAGCTTGAAGATAAAATCAATGCTTTGATGTCCGCACAGGAAGTCAAAAGGACTGGTATCCCGTGTCCGTATCCTAGAGAGTGGGATTCAATTCCTTACCCGCCGAAATTCAATTTGATCAACTTCACGCCATTTGACGGGAGAGGGTCACCTACACAACACTTGAATTACTTAAAATCACATTTGGGGGTAATCTCGGGAAACGAACCTTTGATGATTCGGTCATTCGTTGGTACCCTTCGGGGAGCTGCCTTCGATTGGTATCGAAGACTCAAAGCTGGGAGCATTACCTGTTGGAATGACATGGAAAGCTTCTTTCTCAGCAACTTCTTCGATGATGACACGGAAGTTTCCATTGGAACTCTTCTGGACGAGAAGCAGAAGGGTGGGGAGACAATTGACACTTTCGTTAAGCGTTTCCGCAATAAGGCCATAAACTGCAAAGATCCAATCACCGAGGAATTCATATTGCGGACGTGCCACAATAATCTCTCCATTGATCTGTTGGAAGTCATGGGGGTCGTCCCGCCAACTACATGGAAAGATCTGAAAATACGAGGAGAACAAGCCGAATGTTTCCTCAAAAGGAAGAAAGCTGAAAGAGGCAAAATGACGGCTGACCCCTCAGAAGTAAATTTTTCCTCTCGTAATAGAGGAAAGGCATCTGTGACTGCTATTAGTCAAACGTTGCAACCACGATCGCGCAAAAAAGCTTTTAAATCAGAATTCCACAGGACATATTCTTTCAAAGATGAAGAAGTTCCGATCATCTTCAAACACCTTCTTGATAATAACAAAATCAAGTTGCCTCCGATTACAAATCAAGAGGAGGCTGACAAGACTTCGGACCCTAAATGCGGCGTACTACAGAGGATCCTCCATCCTACTAAGGATTGCTTAGCTCTCAAGGCCATCATCCAAGCCTTGGTCGAAGCCGCCTAACGAAATAAGCCGAATGAGAATTCCTCAGATGAGTATAAGAGGTTAAGCTGCTCCTCCTTCTTACTCCAATAGGAATATGAGTATAAACTATTCTAAATGAATCGCGACTTTGCAAAGAAAGCTGGGGGTGGATAATCCATGAACGAGAGGTCCACTTTCAGGATTGTCTCACAATTCCTATCCTGGTCAAACCTTCCTACAGTTAGGACCACGGTCAAAATCCCCTCTCGATTCCTTCCATGAACGAGAGGTCCACTTCCAGATTGAGCGATCAAACCTTCCTACGCTTAGGATTGTCTCAAAATTCCTATCTGGTCAAACCTTCCTACGTTAGGACCACGGCTAAAATCCCCTCTCGATTCCTTTTATGAACGAGAGGTCCACTTCCAGATTGAGCGATCAAACCTTCCTACAGTTAGGATTGTCTCAAAATTCCTATCTGGTCAAACCTTCCTACGCTTAGGACCACGGTCAAAATCCCCTCTCGATTCCTTCCATGAACGAGAGGTCCACTTCCACATTGAGCGATCAAACCTTCCTACAGCTAGGATTGTCTCAAAATTCCTATCTGGTCAAACCTTCCTACGTTAGGACCATAATCAAAATCTCCTCTCGATTCCTCCCATGAGCGAGAGGTCCACTTCCACATTGGCGATCAAACCTTCCGGCGGTTAGGATTGTCTCAAAATTCCTATCTGGTCAAACCTTCCTACGTTAGGACCACGGTCAAAATCCCTCTCGATTCCTCCCATGAGCGAGGTCCACTTCCACATTGGCGATCAAACCTTAGGCGGTTAGGATTGTCTCAAAATTCCTATCTGGTCAAACCTTCCTACGATTAGGACCATAATCAAAATCTCCTCTCGATTCCTTCCATGAGCGAGGTCCACTTCAATTGGCGATCAAACCTTCCGACGTGGGATCGTCTCCAAATTTCTATCATGGTCAAACCTTCCTATAGTTAGGACCATGGTCAAAATCCCTCTCGATTCCTTCCATGAACGAGAGGTCCACTTTTCAAATTTCTATTCTGGTCAAACCTTCTTACAGTTAGGACCAAGGTCAAAATCTCCTCTCGATTCCTTTTATGAATGAGAGGTTTACTCCAATAACGGGTTCGTTTTCGCCCTTAGAGAAGACACAACAGGGTTCGTTTTCGCCCTAAGAGAAGACACAACAGGGTTCGTTTTCGCCCCAAGAGAAAACACAAACAAGCTGCAATAGTGACTGATGTTTCTCGAGGCATTCAATTACAACCCAAGTGGTGACTTTCAAGATGAAGATGATTAGTCCAAAATCGACTTCGACATTTCAATCCATTCAAATACAAATGTAACAGTTATTGATCCCAAAATATGGTCAGCAACTTCGCGTACCCAGGGTTTGAGAAACTAAAGTAAAACATGGGCCTCTTCTACAAAGTTCAACGTTGAACAGAAGCAAGGCGCATCTTATCCAAAGTATTCCGGACCCTCGATAAAATCTGGAGAGTCGAAAACTTTGGAGGGTATCTGTAGGCATCAAAAATTGGCGAAGAACCTCAAATATGACTAAATTATGAGAAGATCGAAGGACAAGCGTCGTCGAAATCTCAAGAAGTCAACACACGGGAAGATTGTGTCTCGCCATAGTGCGAGACACTTGTTTGTGCTCGCCACAAGCGAGACACTTCGCTTGTGTCTCGCTACTAGCGAGACACTTGTTCATGCCTCGCCACAAGCGAGACACTTGGTTGTGCCTCACCACGGCGAGACACTTGGTTGTGCCTCGCCACGAAGCGACATTTGATGTGTCTCGCTATAAACGAACACTTACTTGTGCCTCGCCAAAGGCGACACCCGTAATACTTGAAACGAGCTCTTGAAGGGTCTAAATGAATGCCGGTGGGGCCCACTTGACTTTATCGCAGCAGAGACGCTCAAACACTTTAATGTCGCGGTTACCGCGCGGATCGCCCACTAGAGCGTGATTCTAGGGCATTTAATCGTGCCTAAAAGCGGGAAAACCGTTACAACGGTGGAGGGGCGACATTGCCTCGCCGATTAGCGAGGCAACTCATACTGTCCGCCGCCAAAGGTACCCATACCGCCGGCCGCCAACCGGCAAAGCCGAATCGCCGCCATGAGCGCTAGCAGCCGAGGCGTTTGAAGCCGCCGGGCTAACCGCAAATGTGGAGCACTTATGACTTGTGTTTCTTAAGAGTGCGTTTCTCAAAGACTATAAATACCCTCCTACGCCCACTTGGGCGGGTCGCCATCGAAGGGCAATCGAGATCCAAGCTTAGGAGTTCAAGAACACGATCCACACGGAGATTCCTCGAGTTTAAGCTTTGACTTATTCTTGAGAAGAGTAGATATCTTACCTTGCTAAGATATTTCTTTGAGGTTCTTATTTCCTTTGCGAAGCATCAACTAAACCCGTCGATTCGGCGATTCTTTCGGTGGTCCACGGATTACGCCCCCGACATTGCAAAGTCCCACGAAAACAAGAGATCTACACTTGTAGCGTCTTTTGTTGAGTTTGTGAAGAGTTATTTAAATTTCTTTGTAGCGAGAACCAAAAGTGTAATTTTCTCAAGTTTTACAAATGGAAGCAACTTCGACCCAAACAGATGGTAATTATAAAATAATGAGAAATCCACAAGGTTCTAATTATATACATTATTTGAATATGCACAACATCATATGGAAACTGTGATGGCAAAATAATACATTTAATAGCGATAGTAGAAAGTAAAAAGCATATCAATAATGGGCGTAGGTAAAAGGCATAAAATTATATGTAATAAGCATGTAGTTATATATTCATAACATTGAACAGAAAGACGTAAAATAAAATATCAATATATAAATTTAAAACATGATAATAGTCAAATTACATAAAGGGTAAGAAGTACACAATATGCATTGTCATGGAATCGAAGGTATATATCTTATAATTAACATAATCACACAAAATAGATAATTCATAAATATGATAACAACGCAGCTAAGTGAAGGGCAATGAAACACAACCAAAGATAACAAAATCCAAAAGCGATAAATATAAGAATAAAATTATGCTAACGGTAACAAGTTAGATACAAACATAACAATTCAAAGTTAAAGACGACAAACAAAATAAATGTAACATTTAATGGCTAAAGTTAACAAACCTGAACATAAAGGTAATTAAAAATATAAGACAACAATTTAATGGCTAAAGATGACAACCTCGATAGAAAATAAAAGTAAAGATATCACAATTAAGCGAAGGATAGTAACCAGATCGTAAGGACAACAAGTCGAAGGTGGTAAGGACTTAGTTGTCAAAATTTAACACAAAACTATCAACATAAAATAACTCAAATAAGCAAAATTCCATTGCTAAAGGTAGCAACTTTGACCAAAATATAACAAAATCTAAAGTGTAAATAATATTAAAAGAACACAATTATGCTAAAGGTAACAAACTTCTACACAAATGTATCGGAGCTCAAAATAATATCAAGATGCTAAAGGTAACAAACTCTTAGAAGTGAAACAATACATATAATAAAAACATGCTAAAGGTATAAAGTTATAAAGAAAATATCAATTCATAACTATAAGTAACAAAGTTTAAAATGAATATAACAATTAATGGTTAAAAGTTATAATTTTAACAAAAGGTCACAAGATAAATGTAAGGACTCTAACAAATGATCTAAAAAGACAAAGCGACAATTAAGCCAAAGTCGAGCCAAAAAACAAACCTTAACTTAAAGATACCAAATCTCAACTTAACGATACCAAAATCTAAAATTTAAAAATAAAAATATCATCTTGTTGTAACAAGTGTGCAATAGATAACTCTTTAATGAAAAAGAATTTATAGCTAAAGGCGATAAAATTCAAAGCTAGTAATAGTTAATAGCTAGAGTTAACAAAGTCTAACAAGGTAATAATTTAAGGTTAAAGGTAACAAGGTTCAAATCAAATTTGATAATTTCAACTCAAAGTTAACAAATAGGAAATAAGCATAACGGTTAAGCCAAAATTAATAGCTAAATGTGACCACCTCAGCGTAAATGTAACAATGCTTAATTGAAGGTGATAAAATTCAAAATAAAATATACTTTAGTCCCAAAGTATCAAATAAAAATTTAAAGGTAACACAATTAGTTAAAAGGTTCATGTTAAAGTTTGACAAACCAAGATGTAGAAACGAAATGGAAATGTAAGAAATAAGGACAATCAAACTTACGCTAATAGTAGCAAGTACACAAAGCCATCAGTTAATCATATGATGTTTATATATCAATCACAAAGCGTTATATCAATATAATACGTAAAAATATGTATATAGTACTTATAAATGCATCAAATAAAATAGTGTCAACATATTACGACCAAAAACAAAAATGTTGTAGCAGGAGAAAAATCAATAAAATACATATCTTGGAAATCAAGTCAAGCAATAAAGGATAAGAATGCAATGCATATGTAGAATATTGAAATCATGAACTTATTAATATATATCAGAAAATACAAATAATATATAATAATATAGAGTATGAGCAAATGATAAACGGTATGACGTAAAAATACACACTTGCACAATGTAGACATGCAAAAGTATCATTAAACACGAGAAGGATGTATATGTAACATGGTCAAAATATACAATATAGCACTATGTGTAATAAATAAAATATTGTAATAACCAGCACGAGGAAAGAGAAGCTATAGAAAGAGCGTATAGTCGCGAAACGATGGGATAACAAACAGTGAAAAGCTCCGGGCCCAAAGAGTGATAAAGCAGGAATGGAAGAAACAAGAACCTCGCCTAATGCGGACAAGATAAATACAACTAACTTAGTACTCTTAAGCATATCCTATCATGGTTCTAGAGAAAAGACGGGAATCAAATTCATTCGAGGGAGAACAAGGAAATTGAAGTCAAAATCAAAGTCGAAATTGGGTAAGATAGGGACTAAAATATAACTTATAGGATAAGGGTCAAACATAGCCATATGGATGGAATAGTGATATGCGTCTAAATTATTTATCTTATTCTTACTGTGAAACTCGGGACTGTGAACTGAGATAGTGACTAGACCTGAGCAGTCTGAATCGATCTGACCTGCATGGGCCACCACCAAAAACCTGTCACACCCCGTTTCTCAAAATACCCGGAAACGGTACGTGAACAAGTCCGCGACGTATTAGGTTGGGAATAGAAATCTACAAATGAGACGTAGTACGTTGAGCGAAATAATCCAAACAAGGAAACCCTCATGTATATACCATATGTTTCAGATTTGTAAATAACTAAACATTTATCCCGAACTATACACGGATGGAACATACAACTGGGAATAAGCATTAACATATCCAACTCATGTGTTCTAACTGTCTTACCATCCTATAACAGGTCTCGGGTCTATATCTCACAAGAGTCGAAGTTCATATACTCGGATAATCGATCGCCATATTCCTCTACGTGCATCCAATGCCGCAAACGATTCGGTCAAAGGACTACACGCAACTGATTCGCTTGTCCGAAAAGCGTGACTCGTGATGAAACGATTTCATCGACCAAGTGTGAAAAGATTCACTAGCCCAACAAACCAACCCTAAGTGCGAAACGATTCACTTGGCGCAAGTCTGGAAGATACATCAATAGTCACATCCAATAACATGAACCAAGACTTTCCCATCCCACGGTCTCGGGTAAATCAAGTTAAAGATACCGATATAACAAAACACAGGTTCACCTCCTAAGCATGGTCAACACACACATGTCACTAGGTCATGTTCATGACAAACCAAGTCCCTAAATCATGAACTACTACGGTTCTGAACACAACAAGACTATGAATAAATGCAATATAAACAGAATATAATAAATGCAACAGGACTAATCAATAAACAATATAAATGCGAGAACACGAGCTATTTACACATGTAATTGATAATTCTAATAACTCACTATTCAGATCTTGAAACTTCTCAAAGACGAATAACGATGCAATTACTCTACGGTCGTTGTCGTATCATAAACAAGAACGGAATAACTATGAACAACGGTGCAACATGAAAATGTGAAATAAGAGGAGTTAACCACATGAAATGACGCGGTTTTCAACATAAATTCCCATAAAAATACTTTAAATTAATTCTCAACATAATTATCTAATATTTCTATAAAATACTTTTTCTCTTTAATATTATTTATGAACGATAACTATTTTCATCGCTATAATAAATACTAAAAATATCCTAAAATTCATTCTTGCTTCCAAATAGCTTGAAATTAATCATAGATCAAATCTAACCTATTCAACCATCACGGATAATTTTATACTACTGAATATTCACCAAAATATAATCGATAACTGCACATATGATAATAAATTGGCACGAACTAAACTATACATATACAAAATAATCCATACGGTATAAAATTAATTAAAACATGACAAGGCAAGAGGGATCTCGCCTACGGGGTCGCGAGACCTGACGATGAGGCGGCGGCGCCACCGTTTTCTGTCCGTCGTTCGTCGTTGCGCACGGTGGATCGACGGGCTAATTCGTGGAACTGAATGGCGACGACTGGATGACGAAATAGGTTCGTGGTTGCCGACAGGCACGGTGAGGAGATGAACGGGCTGATCTGCAGACCCACGACGGCCGATCGCGGCACGACGGCCGAATGAACTACACGGACAGCCGGGCGGCTGCGGGAGGAAGAGGAGTGGTGCGGTGGTCGCTTGGGGATCTCGGCTGGGGCGTGGAGGCAAAGGAGGTGATGCGGGTGTGAGTGAGGGCGCTGGTGGTGTGGATCTGGGCGAGGTGAGGAGGTGGCGACGAGGGTCAAGCGGTGCGGGTTTGTGGTCGGGTTAGATCTGGGAACACGAGAGAGAGAAGAGAGGGAGAAAGAAAGAGAAGGAGAGAGAGAGAATGGGGTGGCTGGGTACGGGTTAGGTTTTCAAAAACTTAAATATAATATATATATAGGGCTAGGGTTAGGGTTTGCATGCACGTGGTAGAGGAATGCACATGGAACTAATATCATCAAGCACGTATTAATAATACAATCAAATATTATATATGTATTCATGACAATTTGTAACGATTAACCTAATAATATTATTAACTAAATATTAATAACCTCTATCATTATATATATATATATATATATATATATATATATATATATATATATATATATATATATATATATATATATATATATATATATATATATATATATATATATATATATATATATATATATATATATATATATATATATATATATATATATATATATATATATATATATATATATATATATGATAAATATAATTCCAATATATAAAATATTACTTAGTATTTAATATCGAAAAATACGTATCAAAAATATTAGAAAAATAATACTAGAAATATACGTGCAGAAAATATTAGAAAAATACGTATCAAAAATTCACGGGTGTTACAGTCCAGATATTGTTAATCAAGTTTTCTCACATGGGGCTATCGAGATAGAAAATCCTAAAATGGTAATATTTGCAAAGTTAATGGTCAACGTTTTAAACTATTTTAGAATTTTACTGAAGAAAAGGAGGTGTTAGTTCTTTATGAACCACACCATTTGTACTAAAAATAAAGAAAAATCCTCATTTTTAACCCCATGTATTAAAAAAATATTTTAGGCCCAATTCATTTAAATTTTATATATATATATATATATATATATATATATATATATATATATATATATATATATATATATATATATATATATATATATATATATATATATATATATATATATATATATATATATATATATATATATATATATATATATATATATATATATATATATATATATATATATATATATTCTCTTGCCCCATTCAAAAAGGCCCACTCAAAAAGAAAAAATAATTTTGGTTGCGCCAAGCCCACACCAACGAAAAAGAAAAAAATTCTATGTGGGCTGCAGCCTAGCCCACACCCAAAACAAAAATTTATTAACTCCCAACAAGTTGGCCAACCTATTGGCCAACCGTTTAGTAGTCAAAAACCAGTTCGTCCCCTTCTTCAATCTCTTCTCAAAATTCTCTAAAAACAAAATCTTTTTCCTCGATCTCATCTCTAAGTTGAAGAAAAGAGGATTAGGGTCAGATACAACAACAAATTGTGACTTTCTTGCAATCAAATCAACCCAATTCAAGGTATAAAATCAAAACCCTAGCTTTCCAATTTTCTGCGAATTTTCTCCATTTTCGGTGTAAATTGTGGTGTGAATTGGATGAGAATGATGTTAATAACAGTTTAGGACAAGTTTTAACAAAGTTTTACAAGAATGTTGCAATAACTTGGCAGATCGGCTCGCCTCAGCGACGAACCAATCATTTGGCCAACCGATTGGTGGCCAGAAACATGGAAAATTACAAATTGAACCCTTAAACTTGTTAATTCTTGCAAATTTAAACCCTAATTGCCTAAATTAACATCTTCTCTTGTAATTTAAGATAAATGGCTTCTGGAAAACATCAACGTACTGTAGAATCCTCTCTATCTTTTGCTAATCTATCGATCCACTTTTAGAGAGGATTCAACCTGAATAAACTTTTTGAATTCCAACCCATTATTGAGATATTCACAATAGCTCGGATCAATTCTATGATGACTAGAAAATCCAAATTGGCTAACTCTACACTTGTCTAAGAATTTTACGCCAGTTGGGATAGATCAGGTGAGGACTCAACTTTTGTAATTATTAGAGGGATACTGATCATAGTCACACCTAGGCTCATTCAGAAGAGTCTAGGACTCCCCAGACCACTTAGAGGTTGCCCAGATTTCTTCCGAGTCTCTGTTGAGTTAGGGATAGCCTCTGATAC